>JAJAGP010000050.1:65000-148732 GCA_025084515.1 Ancistrus triradiatus | reverse complement strand
GTGTACCATCTACAATTGGTTCTAGGTCAGAAGGCTCAACCAGAATTAATTCATACATTAGACGCACCACATTTTAAGGCGCACTGTCAATTTTTGAGAAAATTAAAGAATTTTAAGTGCGCCTTATGGTCCGAAAAATACGGTAAATTAAATTGACCAGGCAAAAAAAAAATCATCTCTTGGGTACATACTGTCTGCAATTAAATAAAAGTCAAAGTAAATGTAAGAAACATTTTTATTTTCATGTTCCATACCGTCCCAACTTTCTTCTGATTTGTGGTTGTAACATGCCAATCATTTTGAACTCAACATATAAATGCAAATGCAGAATAATATTGAACCCACAAACAATATTAAATTTATAGCCATTAGATTGGTTCTGTTGTACAGTATTCCAGCAGCCTTTAGGTAATGTTTTTACTTACACTTTTAATGTCATCATGAACTCCTTGGTCATTGTATGCTAGCAAAACAAACTGGAGAGAAAGTTGGCTGAATTGGCATGTTAAAGAACTCGAGGACGCTGCACATACAATGTAGCTGCTGCAAATATAATCCAGATTCATTCAAAAATTCACCTTCAAGACAAAGTCAACTGCAATTCTGTCAAAGCTTTCACTGAATATGGAGGTTCAGATTCGGAAGATGTCATGGATGGCACAGATGGTGTGCGATTTACTGATGTCAGTGAAATTCTTAATGCGGAGCATTTGCAACCTATGTCATCGATGAGCTGTGCACATTCTCAATCTTGTCACCACAGTTGATCTACATAAGGAAGCATCACAAGGCACCTCATGGAAAATATACTGTGCTTTGTCTAGCATGTGCTGTGATTTTGAACAAGGTGCATCGCTTGTTAGGTGCTGCTGATGTCATTGAAGACATTACCAGCAATAAGGTGAGTTGTCCCATCCATGGCCAGGTGGAGCTTAGTGTAGCATGCAACTAAAAAAAAACGAGGCTGACCAAAGCTCAGCTCACCGCAGTCTGTGAGCATCTCCAAGTAGCCAAACTTTATCCTCAAAAGACAAGGTTTGTAAAAGAGCACACAGCTGTCTTGAACCACTTGCTTACTCATTCAACCTTCAAAGGGAATTAACTTAGCTTTTTAATTGTGACAATTCTAAACCTGGAGCTTACGCTGTCTGAAAAGTTACCACCGGCGCAGTTCACAGTGCAAATCATCACAGCAGGAATCCGCATAATTCTAGAAACTGAGTCTTCTCATGATGCAAGGACCATTGGCAATGGATTGGTGGAAACTGAGCCAAAAGTCATAGACAATATTTTCTCTTTTGGGTATGCATGAACGACCAGCTCCATAGCAGATGATGAGGTGCAAAAGTGCCTCCAAGATCCAGACATGTCACTGGGTTCAGTGAAGGCATATCTAATATGACCCCTTTTCTTAAAATACAACACCACACTGTTGTCGTGTGTTCCTGTGGAGCGGATTTATAGTTGAGAGGGCTTATTTTCACCCCACACAGGAACCATATGTCAGACGCACACTCTTTTGAACAGACTGTTTTGCTGTGGTACAACCACAGTTATTGGGCTGTAGAGTGGTTAAGCAGGTGGGTAATGCAGTGGGTTGTTGAGTCATGTTGGCACTTAAACTGCTCAAAAAACAGCTGCACGTTTGCCATTTTTGTTCAAGTCACATTGTTACACAGTTTTTAAAAACCATGTAATATAAGTTGAAGCAACACTGTACATGCATAAAGCAAATATGCTGGTAATACAATTAATGTATTAACAAGGAAGGGACTGAACAGACTTTTGCCACGTTTCTGTTGTCTTTGTTAAGAGTGCTGCAAAGTAAACGAGTAGTTAAATTGGGCCATGTTTAAAAAAAATGTTAGTCTGTTTGTTGTTTTGTTATTTTGCTTTGAAGGCATGTTAAATGCATCATCTGGCATCAAGGACATTCTTCTTCTCATTCTGTTTTTGAGTTTAAACTGGCTATGTTGTAAGGCCTGCAGAGTAAGTTAGATTGGGCTATGCTCCCATCATTGTTATTTATTTTGCTTAGTTGTAGTTATTGTTCACCCATGTCAAATTCAAAATCTGCTACCAAGACTATTCTCATGTTTTTTAATCTTTGCATCCACTTGTTCACCAAACTGTCCAATCCTGTTTTGAAAGAACAATTTTTGTAAGTATGTAATTATATTGTTGTGACTACAGTACATGCTGTGGTGAAAACATTTGACATGGTGGGCAATCAATTTGCAAGTTTGATGGAATAGTAAGCTTATTGTTATTTGTGTTAGAACTTTTCGTTTCATGCTGTGGGAAAACAGAGAAGGTAACAATTGCCTTTTTTGATGCCATTTTTATTTTATCAGGATGAGTAAAGCAACAAAATCCAATTCAGAATCCAAAGTGACAGTGTTTTACATTGTGCTTTTTATTTGTCCGACCCCAAGGCATGCTTTCTCTTATGATGTATTCTGGAATCAGGAATGAGTGTCTTCTCAAACTTCAATAAATCAGCTCCAATAAGACTTCTACCTTATTTTTCGGACCATAAGGCGCACTTAAAATCCTTTAATTTTCTCAAAAAACGACAGTGCGCCTTTAAATGCGGTGCGTCTAATGTATGAATTAATTCTGGTTGAGCCTTCTGACCTACAACCGATTGTAGATGGTACACGGCGCTCATAAATCTGTCAAAATGTTTAACATGGTCTTGGTAAGTTACAAAGCTTACGGCCACCGTAGTGCGCAGCATCGCGGAGTAATACGGTATGTGCTTCAGCATTAGGGTACGTGCATTCATTAATTTATTTTCGAAGCGGATTTCAAACACAACGCTATCAGTCACGCAGTACAACATTGACATAGAGCAGCTGCGAGAGAATTCAACATTAACGAATCAATGGTACGGAAGTGGAGGAAGCAAGCAGACGCCCTGCGGCAGGTAAAGAAGACCAAACTGAGTTTCTGAGGGAACTTAATAGTTTTGTTTCATTTAATGCATCTTATAACCCGGTGCGCTTTATGTATGAAAATAGATCCGTTGGCAGTCGATCATTGATATTGCGCCTTATAACCCTGGTGCGCTTTATAGCCCGGAAAATACGGTAATTTATTTTACAATATTTACAATTCAAAGATAAAATTAAAAAAAGTGTGTTATTACGTAAAATATATAGGGCACAATTAACTGCAGCTCCAGTGGAGCTAAAGCGATCATATGCAAACATGTGCTTCTCTGGTTTTAAAAATGACCAGACATCACTTAGCAGTGGCTTTCCTGCAGAATGCACTGAATTCTGTTTCTCTTTCTAAAACCAGTTTTCGAAAACATCCAGACGATAGTAAAAAATTGACCACTTTCGAATGTCGCAATCAGACATTGTGGCACAGAGGATACTAAGGGATGAAGTGTTTCAGGTGTCCCATTCTTCCTGCAAACAGTTCTTAAGGTGTGAAACAGTATGCAGTTGTTGTTGTCGTATTTTCCATTTCAAAATTCTCCACATACTCACTATTGAGGAGCGGTCAGGACTGTTGGCAGGCCAGTCCAGTACCCATTCGCTCTTCTTCCATAGCCATGCTTTGTAATATGTGCATAATGTGGTTTTGCACTGTCTTGTTGAAAAATGAATAGATATTCCTGGAAAAGATGTCGTCTTGAAGGCAGCATATGTTGCTCTAAAATCTCAGTGTACTTTTCTGCATTAATGCTGCCATCACAGAAGTGTAACTGACCTTTACACAACCCCATACCATAACAGACTCTGGCTTTGGAACTTGGTGCTGATAAACTGGTTGGTCTTTTTGTCTTTGGTCCTGAGCACAGTTTCCAGTTTCCAAAAAGAATACTGATTTGACTGACCACAGCACATATTTCCACTCTGAGATGGTCCATCCCAGATGTCTCCAAGCCTAGAGACGCCGCTTCTGGACATGGACAATCATTTGCTCAAGCATTTGTTGACAAGCTGGAGATCCTCTGCACATCTTTGCTCCTCAAAAACAGCATTTCATTGATACTGGTTTTGCACCAAATCCTGATTACAATCACTTGTTTTCCCTACTGCCCAACCTTTTCTGATTTGGGGTCATAGTTTCAGGATTGTTTTCCTCTTCCCACAGAAACATGCACAGGTCTTGGCTTCTTTAGCCATGTCTCCACCCTGCTCAAGCTTGCTTCCAAAGTCCAGTGTTTTGACTTGCCTGAAATGTCAACTGTTACTATCACATAAACTTAGAAAGCATAAGTTAACTTACTGTATATATGAAATGCAAGCTTGTTGCCTTTTGTCGACTTATTTATAAAATTCATATTTCTAAAATGATAAAATAGATATTCTTAAGCCAAATCTCATCTTTGTAACTAGCAAAGAAAATAAGTTAACTTTGTTAGCCAGCAGGCTAGCTAAAGCTAAAAACAGAGTATATACAGAGTCGCTCTGGTAATGCCAAAATAGAACAAAACCCACAAACCAAGCCATAATAATAATAATAATAATAATAACAACATTAGCCTGGACATATTCTTGTCCCATGGCATGCAAGACAATTGACCAGCGCATATTTAAAGCACAAAAAAAAAAACCCCCACCACACCAGTTAAATCAATCTATTAAGCAGAAATCTGTAAAATCCGAACTGGCACACAATTTCTCTAGCACATTTGTCAATAACTCTTTTTATTTTTTATTTTTATTTATTTATTTATTTTTTTAAAGAAACATATACATGAGGTCTTTCTAAGCAGACATCATAGTAGTAGGCTAATTTTGCTCAATAGCCATAAATGCTGTTTGTCACGTGTCAAGATGCATTCTAAATGTATTCTGTATACAGCCATCAATACATTTTCAAATTGTAACGCACAACTCTAATATAAATCATGCCTCTTGATCTTATCCCAACACTCAGGGCAGCTGAAGGTGACAGTGTGCGTGTGTGTCTCTAAGTATGTTTGAACCCTAGCCAGCCGTCGCACATTTATCCCACTGCAGCTCCGCCAATGCATTTGAGGGGAAAATTGGTTGAATTCTTTTGCTCCCTTACTCCTGTTGATCCTGCTAGCCTTGAACCAGTTTGTTTTCTGAAATTCCATCAACCCACTCTGTGTGTCGGTTGCATGCTCCAGATTCAAATTTCCTGTTTGGCTGCCATGCGGGCGCCCACTGTCAAGCCTCAAGGTGCGTTCCTTGAGTCTCTGGCTCACAGGGCTGAGAGCCTTTTACACTTTGATGTGATGATTGATTGGCTGTAGCCAGTCCCTAGGCCAATTACACATGCATGGGTGGGACACTAGCAAAGGTCTAAAGTGAAGAGGCCTATTTGCATGTAGCATTTTCAAAATGCCACTCTTCATTCAGGCTGTAAACTGTGTGCTTGTTGCTGCTTCTCTCTGGGGCCTGCGCTCATGCCAAAGAACGGCTGTGTTGCTTTCCGTCCAGATGGAAAATTCTTGCTACAGATTCATTTCCGCTACATGACATCATCAAGCTCATGCATGCATATCTTATAATATTCCACCAGGCCTTCCACTTCCACAGTGGAATGTCATAAAATATATCTTGTTGCAATGGCTGTCAGGAGTCAGGGGCATACAGCTGGATGCACTGTTGCTTAACTGAGCAGGAAGATAATCAACTTTTCCATCATCACATATCAAATCTAACAGCAAATCACAGGCTCCACTTTGGCTCGAGCATTTACCGTAATGTTTACAGCAGCAGCTACAAGCTGACAAAGCATCAAAGTACTGAGTGCATAAAGTATGGCAGACTGATAAATTCCTGTATGTGATAGAAACAAGTCATGCTACCAGTTCTGGTCCTAGATCAGCTTTCCTACAATGGTGCTTGAAAGTTTGTGAACTCTTTAGAATGTTCTATATTTCTGCATAAATATGAGCTAAAACATCATCAGATTTTCACACAAGTCCTAAAAGTAGATAAAGAGAACCCAGTTAAACAAATGAGACAATAAAACTAATGTTACACTTGGTCATTTATTTATTGAGCAAAATGATCCAACATTACATATTGGTGAGTGGCAAAAGTATGTGAACCTCTAGGATTAGCAGTTAATTTGAAGATGAAATTACAGTCAGGTGTTTTCAATCAATGGGATGACAATCAGGTGTGAGTGGGCACCCTGTTTTATTTAAAGAACAGGGATCTATCAGAGTCTGCTCTTCACAACACATGTTTGTGGAAGTGTATCATGGTACGAACAAAGGAAATTTCTGAGGGCCTCAGAAAAAGAGGTGTTGATGCTCATCAGGGTGGAAAAGGTTACAAAACCATCTCTAAAGTGTTTGGACTCCACCAATCCACAGTCAGACAGATTGTGTACAAATGGAGGAAATTCAAAACCATTGTTACCCTCCCCAGGAGTGGTCGACCAACAAGGCGTGTAATAGTTGGTGAGGTCACAAAGGACCCCAGAGTAACTTCTAAGCAAGTGAAGGCCTCTCTCACACTGGCTAATGGTCATCATCTGAAGAACACTGAACAACAATGGTGTGCATGGCAGGGTTGCAAGGAGAAAGCCACTGCTCTCCAAAAAGAACATTGCTGCTTGTCTGCAGTTTGCTAAAGATCATGTGGAAAAGCCAGAAGGTTACTGGAAGAATGTTTTGTAGACGGATGAGACCAAATATAATTTTTTAGTTTAAAAGAAAAGCGTTATGTTTGGAGAAAGGAAAACAATACATTCCAGCATAAGAACCTTATCCCATCTGTGAAACATGGTGGTGGTAGTATCATGGTTTGGGTCTGTTTTGCTGCATCTGGGTCAGGACGGCTTGCCATCATTGATGGAACAATGAATTCTTGAATTCAAAGAGCTGAAGCTGTTCTGTACGGAGGAATGGGCTAAAATTCCTCCAAGCTGGTGATCAGTGATCAAGAACAGTTAATATGTTTGTCTCATTTGTTTAACTGGGTTCTCTGTATCTACTTGTAGGACTTGTGTGAAAATCTGATGATATTTTAGATCATACGTATGCAGAAATATAGAAAGTTCTAAAGGGTTTACAAACTTTCAAGCACCACTGTACATCCAGATGACAACATACACAGGCTAATAGGCAAACACTAATGAGTACCTCAGACAAGCAGTCTTACTGTAAGAGCTTCTATATGTACATCTCGCGATCAATAAAGCATTAGTGCACTGTGTAATAGTGCACTCTGCAACAATATTCAGTCCATTCCCATAGTGATGGATGAGAGCTCCATTTGGTTGAAGGCAGGCAGGCAGGCAGGCAGGCAGGCAGGCAGGCGAGTCCACCGATGAGAAAGTGGTTGGCCATGGGCCAGGCATCCACAGCCTGGCACTGTCAATCACTTTAGTGTTGTGCCTGACTGAGTGAGTGGGAGTTTGTGTGTGTGTGTGTGTGTGTGTGTGTGTGTGAGAGAGGTGCATCATTACACACATCTTTCATGGCCTCCTGACCTGCTAACGCTACTTGTTTTCAGCACCATGTGCCAAACTGCCTTGTTAAGTGAAACCTCCAATTAACTGAAATCTGAATGATGCCAGCACTGGTTTGTGAGATGTAGAAGAGAACAGCGGAAAATGCTGCGATTCCTTCAGCTTTCAACCTTTCTGCTTCCCTACTGCTTACGTTTTATTACACTCATGAGTGAGCTGGTTTGTCTAGCATACAGTAAACAGAAGTTGAGTTGATTTGCAGCTCAAAATAAGAAATCAGGTAGTGAGTGGGTTCTTGCATCACTAATGGCTTAGTTTGTTTTTCAGAAACATGGGTCGATTTCTGTTAAGCCTTCTCAGTCGGCAAAAATTAGAACCCTTAGCAAAGCCTCGTGACAGACTGTTATTAAGCTGTTCTCCAGACAATCAATAGGAATATTTTCAGCAATTATTGCCTTTAGAGGAAAGACATTTGTTCATGCTGTATTCTGATGACAGCTCTCTGCAAGATGAGTGTGCCGAGACCACACCCAGACTTAAATATTAACTCAATGCTGCAGTAAGCTGATCTGGGTACAACACTACAGAGTTATGGCAGGAGCTTTAGCACTTCAGCTGGTGCCTGGATTCTCTCTGTGCTGCAGCTGAATGTGTGGAGATCGGTGAGGTCATCTGATCTACAAATGACCTGGCTACCAGCGCTCCGGATTGTTGTTGGAGCTAAATGAACACAGGTGCCGAAGGAAGACCACGGGTGCCAGAGCTCCAGTATAAGCCAGAAATGGAGTGCCAGTATGTGTGTGTCATTCCACAAGAGGGCTTGGCCTTTGTGACCCTGGCCTTGATAACATGATATGGGTAACAGGGACAGACGTGCCAAAGGAGACGGGCTTAATGCAGTTACTTGAGCACTTACTTCTCAGAAAGGGAAAAACCGGTATATGAAGAGAGACGGAGAGAGAGAGCAGGATGTTAATAGACAGTAGGTGAGTGTGAGAAGTTTGGGCAGTTGGCAGTAAATCATAGATGCTGGCAGACTGAGGGCCAGATCAATACTGAGAAAAATAATTGAACAAGGAATCTCAGTGATTAAGGACATGTGCGTGAGTCTTCACATGATGGACAGGGTGTACCACTGAGAGCTAGAATGACACATACTCTGGCTCAGATGATGAGAAAATTGAGCAAGCTCCTTATAAAAGGTGACAAAATCTGAGACAGATGGGGGACACTTCCTGTGAGTTACATGAGAAGAAAAGCCTGGGGTGTGTCATAGTAGTCCAAAAATATCTAGACTTCTATATTTAGATGAATGTGTTGTAATTGCCAATATTGGATGCAGAGAAAAAGCTGCCGCATGAGGAGGACAGTAGAATAACAGCTTAGTTGTGAGTCAGAACAAAAGGAGGATAATAGAGATGGGTGGGTAGTGACATTTATGGAGATCGCTACAACAATAGCAAGCAGTCAGACAAAGGCTTATTTTGGTTCATATCTGTATCAGGTCAGGGAAGCAGGCAAATAAAGGATGTACTGCATTGTATGGAAAAGTGATTTAATAGGTTTACCAGGCTGTTCAATGCAGACACATGCTTTTAGTCCATACTATGAGGTCATATTTCAAAGTCAGCTTAAAAATTCTTTTAAAGGCTAAAAATAGCTATTAACATTGTCTAATCATATCAGAGAATCTTAGTTAATTTAAGGAAATTTACTCACTTGCTCACTTTTCCATATCCAAACCCATACAAAGCTTTTAACATGGCCATCACAGTCCTCTGATCTAAACCTTATCGAAACCTGTGATGCGAGGTGAAGAAGAAAGTCAATCATAGGCCCCTGGAAGACCTGCGGAGATTCTGTATGAAGGAGTGTTTCCTTGATCTACAGTCCCCAGTCTCATCAAGCATACAAAATGTAACAATAATTCTAAAGCTCACTGCATTCCTTACTGAACAGAGTTAGATGGAAGCACTAGACTTGTAGAGAGTGAGAACAGTGCAGTCAAGGCCATCATTAAATAAAACTTGACGGTTTCTCTCATAACTAATTCATAAAGTTCGATATGTTTCTCACCCGCTAGGCTGACAGCCTTATCTAGGGCACGTCACAGTGCTGGTGTTTAATACCCCATGCCTGTCTGTGCTGGGATGGTTCACAAAGATCAGATAGTGTCACCACGAAACAATAGATGTGCTGGTTCTTAGTACTACTCTGAGATCTTTTAACAGTTACTTATACACAGCATGCCTGATTGGATGTCATATATATCATTGTCTGATTTTCCAGACGGCTTCATTTATAAGAGGCAAACATTAAGGCAATCTAAGAATAGACTAACCGTAAGCTAGGGACTTAAAAGGAAATCAAACACCGGTGAATTAAATTAACTCCTAGAGTTAAAGGTACTTGGTTACTGCTAAAAGGACTGAATTTCTTTCAGTTTGGGTGCAGTAATTCAATTAAGGATCATTTACTGTGAATGCAATCAGTGGCGTACAAGCCAAACATCATCAGTCCTAATATAAAGCTGCCATTATCCTCACAAAACCTGTGGTTCACAAAGTCTGCAGGGATCACACACATCGTTAAATAAAGAGTTCAGATGTAGTTTCTTACAAAAAGTCCTCCATTTGTAAAGTGTTACTTGAAGGAAGAGATTGATGTAGACTGCATTAAAAGAACAACAGGAAAGTCCAAACACAGTTTGATAGAGCAATCAACTCGCATGCATGTCATTCACCCAAACTGTACTTGTATGCTCTTGAAAGGCTTCTGCTTGGTTGGAGTCTGACAATAGCATACATGGCGCTGGCGGCTTCTCTTGTTCCCATCTCAATAGTAGAGAATAGAGAGAACAAAGAGCAAATTAGGACTCTAAATGCCCTCCCATTACAGTGATACACACAGCAGTTAGCGGAAAGCAGGAGGCTGCCAAATTCACAATGCCTACACACAACTGCCAAACGGGAATTTGCCAAACCTCCTGAATTGTTCTGGTGTTCTGGTAGGATAATTATTGATGATATGCTTTAGTACAGTCTCAGTTGCAGACGTCTTTGACTGGGGGGTGTTACCAGATGTTTCTAAAGGCAGAATGGCATCATTTAGATAAGGTTTAAGGTTAAGAGTGTAGAAATAAGCTACAAATAAAGTAAAATATCCAAAGCATTACTTCATGTAAATGAGGGATAAAATGATGAATATAAAGGGAATGCAAAGGACAGAGGAAAACGGGTCAATACGAAAGTAATAAGGATATGAAGAAAAACAATTGAAGAGTTGAAGAAGCCACTTTATAACAAATTAAGAAAATGTTTTTACATTTACAACATTTAGCAGACACTCTTATCCAGAGCGACTTACAATTTATGCATACAACTTATACATCTTACAGTGCAAGCATCTGTGGGTGAAGGGCCTTGCTCAAGAGACCCAACAGTTGCAACTTGGCAGAGGTGGGACTTGAAACCTGGACCTTAGGCTACAACAGTCCCTCGTTGCAAACAATAATCTCACTATAAACACCCTCAATGGTCTTTACCACTGAAGATGAGATGGAATGCTATTAAATCCAAGAGCAAACTATTAACCAGTGAACTGAGCTCCTATATACTGTACATACTGTATACATATACCCCCAGTATTTGCAAAATGTGGACTTTGTAACCAAAACCCAGACGTCTTCTGTTGGTAAGAAAAAGATTTTGTATCAGATGTATTATAGCAATCATATTTGCGTTTCACCTCATTTCAGCTCCAAGCTTGCTAGCACACAAATTATCTCATTTTACATATCTATAGATGTATATTTTGAGCATTTTAGGGAATGTGTTTATCTATCTCTGTCAATTTGGGGTCCTTATACAATGTGTATTAAAAAAAGCATGACGGAAAGATGAGTTGATGCCTCATCATGACAAGTTGATTCCAAGGTTTTGTGAATAGGTAGTTCATTTACAGACAGAAATTGCATCACAACGCCTATACTTTTAATGCAGCAGGATACTGATTTCACTTTAGCAAGCTAAATCTTTGACATTTTGCTCTCAAATATGTGACATGGGAAGCAAAATCACCCATCATAGTCTTTTCAGAATATTTGAGAAATACCCTAAAGCAATAGCATTTTTCTTTGTCCTATGTCCAATTGTTATTTAGTGGGTAATTACCTGTTAACACCAGAACACCGAGCCAAATTTATATCTAGTTCCCAGCTCCGAGCTCAGTCTCCCCATTACACATAATGTAATAAGGTGGCTGAACAGGCCTGAAAAAGAAAACTAAATTATTGAATTTCTCTAATAATTACATATAATCAATAGCAATACTGGTGAACTTAAGAAAAATTAACTAACGTAAGATTTTGCTTTTTCCGACCTGTGGCATAATACTTCACATGACAATTTGTGACAAAATAACACACCGACCAAGGCTGTAATCATACACAAATTGTCCTGTGGGTGCAACCCCGTTCTGCTTCCACTACCACAAATCAAGTTCTGAGTTTCAGGGTTCTTCGGATGTAGCAGGCTTGATCTGCAGTAATGCAAACCAAAAATGGGTGCCCCCACATTACACATACTGTTGTTTTTGCTTTTTGATAGGGTAAATGTTTGATACGGTATTAGAAGTGAAATTATGACTTAAATTTTGCTTTTATTCATTGATCATTATAATATAGTTCCCCAAAAAGACAACAGTATATGCTGAAGGAAAACTGGCAGAAATATTTTTGTATAATGCAGCCTTAAATGTCCACTTGGACATGGCATATGTGAACTCAACCTGAAATGCTAAAGTTCATAGTGGACTTTCTGAGGTTGAATGATATCTACTCTTGTACTGTTTATTATTTTTATTTCTAATTAGCTTTGAACCAGAATTGTTATTACTTTAATCAAATCATTACTGATCCATTGTCATCATATCTATTACTTGTACAGCACTTTGTGCATGTGCATGAAAGATGCTATATCAATTATTATTATTAAAAAGAGTTTCAAGAAAATCGCATTTTACCCCCTACAAACAATTAGGGAGATTATAAGAGACACAAGAAAATTCCCTAGGATCGCTGTTTGAGAGCTACAGAAGAAAGCAGCATCTTGGGGTAACCAGGTCTCCAAAACTACCATCAGACACCACCCCCATACCAACGGATTATTTGGAAGGATTTTCAGGAAAAAGGCTTTCCTGTCATCTAACCACAAATGTAAGCACCTGGCGTTTGCTAAACACTAATGGGACTTTGATTGGAACCATGTTCTATATTCAGATGAAATGAAAATTGAGCTTTTTGGCAACCGACACTGAAACTGGGTTTGGCATAAAACAAAAGACTACACTAAAAATAACCTAATGCCCACTGTTAAGTATGATATGATATTGTGGGACACACAGTATATGGCATCATGAATTCCAGGAAAAACCTGGATATTTTAAATCAAAATCTGTCTCCCTCTGTCAGGCAACTAAAAATGGGTCATCACTGGATCTGCTAGCAGGACAATGATCCAAAACATATGTCCAGCTCAACATAAAAATGGTTTACTGATCAGAATATCAATCTTCTCCTATGAGTCCCATGATCTAAACACCACAGAAAACCTGTGGAGTGAGTGAAAGAGGAGAGTGCCCATGAGAGGACCTAGGACCCTGGACAATCTGGAGAGAATATGTAAAGAGAGACAGTCTCAAATTCCCTGCTTTGAATTCTCCAACCTTATAAGATGTTAAAGAAGACTAAGCACTGTTTTACTGGCAAAGAGAGGTCGTACAAAGTATTAAATGCACGAGTGCGAATAATTGTGGCACATGTGGCTTTGTTAAAATTAATTATTTCTTGATGAGGATTTTTTTTTTCTCAGATTAAACTTCAATTAAAAGTTGGGTGGATTTTTCTCATTTTTTCAGTCTGCGATTAAGCTAATTCAAGTGAATTTCTTATATCATGTTTTCCTCACTTTAGCAGGGGTACCAATAACTGTACAGGACACTTTGTTTAGTTTTTTCTTAGAGAGAGCAAATAATAAGAATAATAAATATGAAATTCAAGAAGAGATTTTATAGCATGGCAAATGCACTTCCAGGAAAGTATGAAATCCAGGATTCACTACAACTTATTATAGTCGCACATCAGAAGAAATAAACATCCCTACAGAGCGAGTTATTTGTTTTGCCTGTTCAGAATCAGCCCTTAGAGGCTGCTCAAATACTGCGGGGAATAGTAAACAACTTGTATTCTCTCCTTCCTCCAGTAAGAGACACATTTGGCTGGTGTGTACACAAATGAGTTATCCTGTATGAGGTAGCAGCACAACTATTTCATACCCACGGTAAACAATGTTGACATACTGTCACAGTTCATGGCACCATACTTTACCATCATTATTGTACTCAACTGGGAAACCAGTGATCTCAAGCAGAAGATGAATGTGAGGATGATTTTGGTTGTGTAGCTCAGGCTTACTTTTGTCACTAGCTATTAGGAGTGGGAATCTCTAGGCACCTCTTGGTTTGATTCAATTATGATTCAAAGGTCTGTGATCTTGATGCATCTTTTTTAGTGATTCCATGACTTCGGTTTCGGTCTCTTTGTACATTATAGGGATCATTGTCCCAGTAATGCTATCCTTAAATGACTTTTCAGGTGATTTCACCGTCGTGCCAAATTTTGAATGTCAGAATAAAATCATGAGAGTCTTGCTAGAAATTGATTCTTTGTGCCAATAAGTCCCCATGGGTCCTAAGAAGGTTAGTGATAACAGCCGAGCAAAAGGAAAACAGTGAGAGCTGTTGCACAGTATGGTACTCTGAATAATAGATGACAGCATATGGAAACAGAAAGATAGCTGGAGATTGTATCTGGCTCTGTTCTCTCACTAGCTTTAGCTTTGTTGTGTTGGCCACAAAATATCAATCACTGCAAACTTGCTCAAATTGCACTTTTTACAGCCTTGATAAGAACCTTTTACCAGTTAGTGCAAGGGTATAAGTACAAGCAAAGACACTGAATGGCAACTTACCCCACTTAGGTCGCAGCGTACACCAACCAACATGGTAAGTCTTACACACTGTAAGTCACTGATTGTTATTTCATTTCATTTACAGCACTTAGCAGACGCCCTTATCCAGAGTGACTTACAATTGATACAGTCTTTCAAGCCAAGCAATTGTGGGTTAAGGGTCTTGATCAAGGACCCAACAGTGGCAGCTTGGCAGAGGTGGGATTTGAACCCTGGACCTTCTGGTCCATAGTCCAGTACCTTACCCGCAAGGCTACCACAGCCTTGTACTAAAAACACACTCTTATGCTAAATCCTGGGCATATATGGTACAACACAATTAAAAACACATACTGTGAGCTTTTATCAATGAATAAAAAGACATGTACACATAAAACAGGTCACAGACATACAAAAAGAAAAATAAACAGTCGATCAAACGGAGCACTAAATGCTGGGACCGGGAAACAAACACGGAGTGGCTGAGCACTAACTGTTTAAGTTTAAAGCTCTCTCTGCTGTCGGTGTCAGAAGTGCACAAGTATAGGCTAAATGTGACAGAAATGGTTATATGACACTGATCGGCTGATCATCGGTCACTGAAAATTGGCCAAATCTGGTCACCGGCCGATCGATCGGTGCATCTCTAGTATAGAATATATTAAACTCCTCGGTTCATGATACATACTTACGATGGATTTTGTCGGAGTGTATCCCCATCGTAAATCACGGAGCACATGGGCAATACAACTCCATTAATGCTTATAATGCTTTATACAGTGTGGATTTTCTGGGAGTCTGGAACTGATTAATTCAATTTACATTATTCCTTATGGGACAAATTTGCTCCACTCTACTCTTTAAAAAAATAGCTATTTTTAATTATGTGTATGTGAAGCAATGAAAGGGCTCTACTCTTTTGCTTGGGCATTACGCATAATGACAATACATTAGACTTTGACTTTTGATTTTAGACAACTGATGCCACAAGGTGTCTAGCAGAGTTAAGATCAGGGCTGTGTGCAAGCCATTAAGGTCACAAACCATTTATCTGTGGACTTTTGAAATTGCAGGACAGGAGGTTGATAAACAGACTTGTTAGGGAGACAGAAAGTAATTAAAGTGTCATTTTGAGGGTTGCTGAGGTGTTAAGTATAATCCACTATAATGCAATTGTTTGTCTACAGAGATTTCATACTGGTATGCTTCATATTATTACCCTGTCAGCAGTGGATGTGGCTGAAAAAACAATGATCACTATCATAAACATCACAACTTTTTGGAAATACAAAATATTTTTATTTTGTTTATACAATAAGTAAGATTATAATGGGATATATAAACAGAAAAAATGAAAAAGGAATAACAATGATGACTGATTCACATGATCAATTACAGGTAGGTGCCATTGAACGACTATTCGGTCATCATCTGTTTGTTTTAATGATCAAAGTCTTAAAAAGTATAACAGTTTATAAAAATTTATAGGAAATAAAACTCCAGACATTGTAGCCATACACAACTGGTTAAAAAAGGTTTAAAAAAGTTTTAGTTTATACGCAAAAAGTGTATTTTTACTGCCTTATATATAATTTGTCATACTTTGATGTTTTGTTAACATATACACACACACACACACACACACACACACATATATATCTATATATATATATATATATATATATATATATATATTCATGAATATTGATAGTGATTGATAGTGATATTGCATTGCTGCTTATGGAAATGAGTGTTTCTTCAAGTAGAGTCATTTCCTCTTGGTTGTGTGCAATAAGGCTGTGCTAAAAAACTGATACAGCAGTATATTGCAATATTTATTTATGTGATATACTACATTAATTTTCAGCTCAAAATATAAATTTTTCGAAAAAATCGATAAATGAAAAAAAAAAAAGTTTAACTGTGGTGTAAAGTATAATCTCTGCTCACGTAGATGTCGCAGTACAGTGATTTGACTCAATTTGTCTGCTGAATTATCGTGATGTACACCATAACTTGTATTTCAGCTGTTTTTATATTTTCTGTGAACTATGTGAAATATCACACTGTATCGTAATATGCATTGTATCACATTGTAATGTCATATAATTGTATCGTGATCCATGATGCGTATCGTATCATGACGTCCTTTCCAATACCCTCCCCTAGTGTGCAGCCAGCATGTATGTATATATTCCATCGTGCACATTATATTTTGCTTATAGAGTGTGTCTGATAGTTAATGTTCCACCTGTGTTTTCAGCGGTAAGTTGCATTACAGTAGCATAAAAAGACTATGCCACTACGGTAATGTCTGGTCAACGATGATTTCTGTCCACAACCTGTTTCACAGAACGTAATGCGGTCACTAAATGGCACATACCTGTATACCTGTATATACAGTGGTGCTTGAAAGTTTGTGAACCCTTTATAAATTTTCTATATTGCTGCATAAATATGACCTAAAACATCATCAGATTTTCACACAAGTCCTAAAAGTAGATAAAGAGAACCCAGTTAAACAAATGAGACAAAAATATAATACTTGGTCATCTATTTATTGAGGAAAATGATCCAATATTACATATTAATGACTGGCAAAAGTATGTGAACTTTACTTTCAGTATCTGGTGTGACCCCACTGTGCAGCAATAACTGCAACTAAACGTTTCCTGTAAATGTTGATCAGTCCTGCACACCGGCTTGGAGGAATTTTAGCCCATTCCTCCATACAGAACAGCTTCAGCTCTGGGATGTTGGTGGGTTTCCTCACATTAACTGCTCGCTTCAGGTCCTTCCACAACATTTCCATTGAATTAAGGTCAGGACTTTGACTAGGCCATTCCAAAACATTAACTTTATTCTTCTTTAACCATTCTTTAGTAGAACGACTTGTGTGCTTAGGGTCCGTGTCTTGCTGCATGCCCCACCTTCTCTTGAGATTCAGTTTATGGACAGATGTCCTGACATTTTCCTTTAGAGTTCTCTGATATAATTCAGAATTCATTGTTCCATCAATGATGGCAAGCCGTTCTGGCCAGATGCAGCAAAACAGGACCAAACCATGATACTACCACCACCATGTTTCACAGATGGAATAAGGTTCATATGCTTGAATGCAGTGTTTTCCTTTCTCCAAACATAACGCTTTTCTTTTAAACAAAAAATTTGTATTTGGTCTCATCCGTCCACAAAACATTATTCCAATAGCCTTCTGGCTTGTCCATGTGATCTTTAGCAAACTGCAGACGAGCAGCAATGTTCTTTTTTGGAGGGCAGTGGCTTTCTCCTTGTAACCCTGCCATGCACACCATTGTTGTTCAGTGTTCTTCTGATGGTGGACTCCTGAACATTAACATTAGCCAGTGTGAAACAGACATTCAGTTGCTTAGAAGTTACCCTGGGGTCCTTTTGTGACGTCGCCAGCTATTACACGCCTTGCTCTTGGAGTGATCTTTGTTGGTCGACCACTCCTGGGGAGGGTAACAATGGTCTTGAATTTCCTCCATTTGTACACAATCTGTCTGACTGTGGATTGGTGGAGTCCAAACTCTTTAGAGATGGTTTTATAACATTTTCCTGCATTATGAGCATCAACAACACCTTTTTCTGAAGTCCTCAGAAATCTCCTTTGTTCGTGCCATGATACACTTCCACAAACATGTTGTGAAGAGCAGCCTTTGATAGATCCCTGTTCTTTAAATAAAACAGGGTGCCCACTCACACCTGATTGTCATCCCATTGATTGGAAACACCTGACTCTAATTTCACCTTCAAATTAACTAATTTTAGAGGTTCACATACTTACTCACTAGTATGTAATATTGGATCATTTTCCTCAATAAATAAATGACCAAGTATAATATTTTTGTCTCATTTGTTTAACTGGGTTTTCTTGATCTACTTTTAGGACTTGTGTGAAAATCTGATGATGTTTTAGGTCATATTTATGCAGAAATATAGAAAATTATAAATTGTTCTCAAACTTTCAAGCACCACTGTAAGTATATGATATAAACGAGAGTGATCATCAGGAAAAGACATGCATTTACGGCTTTTTCAGAGCATTTGAAAATACAAGCTAGAACACGTAAGTATCTGTGCATATAGGTATCTGTGTGCAGTATTTGTCTCTTTATGAATTAGTGAATGTTCCTTTGTCTGTGCACTAATACTTCACAGGTGAAGGTAGAGGAAATGAAATACATTTAATGAACTTCTAAAAACTTTAGGGTTGGGCAAGGGAAGATAATTGCCCGAGAGAGAAAAAGGCAAACAGAAGACACTTCAATATCTCTGTTTCTTCCTGTCCCTAGTTATATTATTCTCAGTTTAAACATAAGCCATGCTCTCTCTGTGAGTACAATTCCACATCCCCCTAATTACAGTGGGGTGTAGCATTTCTTATTGGGTCATGCCACACACACACACACACACACACACACACACACACACACAGCCACACAGCCACACAGCCACACAGCCACACAGCCACACAGCCACACAGCCACACAGCCACACAGCCATGACAAAAAAAAAGTTGATGAAATAATGTCCAATTATAGACATTTGGCACCATATTAAATATAATGAACATATTTTTTCTTAGTTTTAACAATACAATGTCCTATAAATCTGTTTTTCTGATGCCGTAGTTTATTTGGATGTTAAGAGTATAACTGGCACTACATTGCTTTTATTAGTCTCTTATTGTCTGGATTGTCTGGATGTCCAGGAATAATGACCTGCATGGAAGACTTCCACAGTAGTCATGGAGACCATATAAGGTGGTATGAAAAGTGATGCATATATCACACAACAGATCATTTTGCACAATTTCTGAAATCCAAGCTGAAACTTCTGAGAAGGCAGTGCTTGTGTGATATTGTGAGGGTGTCCCAGAAATGTCCTTATAAAGCCTGTCCTATTTTTTTCTACCAACTCTCACTTTCTTCCTCATTTACATACTCTGTACAATGCAGGTTTTTCTTTCAGTTCAAAATAAGAAGCCTGTGAAATAGGCCATCATGTTGTGATAAGCCTCTGCCTGCCTGCATCCCAATCTTTCTCTTTGTCGGTTGTTTGAGGTGCTATCAGGTTAAGCTGTAGCAGTAGCATATGCTAGTCATCATTAACCTGACAGTACCTCCTAAGAAATCTCTGATCCCTTCCCACCTTCACCACTACCGAGATCAGCAGAGAAAAGGCATTAGACTGAAAGAGAAGAGTTAACAGGTCTCAGCTCATGCAGTGCTGTTCTTCACACAGTTGTCCTTCGATTTTGGTTTATATGGTTCCTCCCCCTCATATGCCATTACAGTCACACTTCCTGCCTGCTGAGTGCTAACTCTAAATAAAATCCTTTTTGCCACCTAAAGCTCAACAAATTTTCTTCACTTTACTCACTAGAAGGGAAAACAGTGTTTTACAAACAATTTTCTTCCTCAACCCATAAACTACCAAGCACAACCTACATTTTCTAATTAGTGTGGCTATAGGACCCTCCACTTTCTGTGAGGGAAAAAGACCCTCAAAACCTGTCATGTGGAATAAACAAACTCATTCATTCACAGCTGTGGAACTTTATCCTTACCACAAACCCAGAAAAACCAGACATGAGGCGATGCACACTGATGCAACTATTAAGACACTACACTCTGTCACACCATGTTCTCAGCAGATGTGCCATGTATAAGGACTAGCTTGTCTAGCAGGATCTTTGTTACATATAGCTGTTTCACTTTTAAAACATGTAGACAATTTAAAATGTACTGAGGTATAATTTAAATATTATAACCAAGACATGCAATTATGTATAATGTAAATATAATTAAGCATGTAGTGAAGTATAATGTAAATATTATAATATAGGCATATAGTGAGATATAATGTAAATATAATTAAGCATGTATTGAAATATAATGTAAATATAATCTAGGCATGCAGTGAGATAATGTAAATATTATAATCTACGCATGTAATGAGGTATAATATAAATATTATAATCTAGGCATGCAGTGAGATCTAATGTAAATATTATAATCTACGCATGTAATGAGGTATAATCTAAATATTATAATCTAAGCATGTAATGAGGTATAATGTAAATATTATAATCTAGGCATGTAATGAGGTATAATGTAAATATTATAATCTACACATGTAGGGAGGCATAATGTAAATATAATCTAGGCATGTAATGAGGTATAATGTAAATATTATAATCTACACATGTAGGGAGGCATAATGTAATATAATCTAGGCATGTAGTGAAGTATAATGTAAATATAATCTAGGCATGCAGTGAGATCTAATGTAAATATTATAATCTAGGCATGTAATGAGGTATAATGTAAATATTATAATCTACGCATGTAATGAGGTATAATGTAAATATTATAATCTACACATGTAGGGAGGCATAATGTAAAATAATTCTAGCATGTAGTGAAGTATAATGTAAATATAACTCTACGCATGCAGGTAATGAGGTATAATGTAAATATAATCTACACATGTAGGGAGGCATAATGTAAATTAAATATAATATAGGCATGTAGTGAGGTATAATGTAAATATTATAATCTAGGCATGTAATGAGTATAATGTAAATATTATAATCTACGCATGTAATGAGGTATAATGTAAATATTATAATCTACACATGTAGGGAGGCATAATGTAAATATAATCTAAGGCATGTATGTGAGGTATAATGTAAATATTATAATCTAGGCATGTAAATGAGGGGGTATAATGTAAATATTATAATCTACACATGTAGGGAGGCATAATGTAAATATAATCTAGGCATGTAGTGAAGTATAATGTAAATATAATCTAGGCATGTAGTGAAGTATAATGTAAATATAATCTACGCATGTAATGAGGTATAATGTAAATATTATAATCTACACATGTAGGGAGGCATAATGTAAATATAATCTAAGCATGTAGTGAGGTATAATGTAAATATTATAATCTACACATGTAGGGAGGCATAATGTAAATATAATCTAGGAATGTAGTGAGGTATAATGTAAATATTATAATCTAGGCATGTAATGAGGTATAATGTAAATATTATAATCTACACATGTAGGGAGGCATAATGTAAATATAATCTAGGAATGTAGTGAGGTATAATGTAAATATTATAATCTAGGCATGTAATGAGGTATAATGTAAATATTATAATCTAGGCATGTAGTGAGGTATAATGTAAATATTATAATCTACACATGTAGGGAGGCATAATGTAAATATAATCTAGGCATGTAGTGAAGTAAACGTAAACATAATTATTTAGAATGTAGTGAAGTACACTGTATATAACATTGTCTAGACATGTAGTGGGGTAAACTTTAAATATCATCATTGATACACAGTGGTGTCTGAAAGTTGATGCACCCTTTAGAATTTTTTATATTTCTGCACAAATATGACATCATCAGATTTTCACACAAACCCTGAAGGTGGATAAAGAGAACCCTCACTCAGAGGTGCGTTTTGGGTCATTAGGAATGTATGCTGCAGTATGAAGCCTTCTCCATAAAGATCATAGCAAGCATAGTGGTCTCACACTTTTGCCCACACCCAATGTAAATTCATTCTGATAGGTCCTAAAATGTACTTTTCTTCATTAATTTCTTTCATGTACTTGCATGTTGTAATTTCTGTCACAGTTTCACCTCAAACTCAGGCTGAAAGCATTTAACTCATAGGTCATGACATATAAATGACTTCGACTGATTTTGAGGAATATCCTGGTTGTTGTTGACATAACCTCTTTCATGTGTCTCAGATTAAATGAAATTGTAATTGAGGTGACGCCAGATGTGATTTAAGCGTTAACTCAGACTTGCAATTTCCCCGGCAAACATTTGCCACAGTATTTGTACTAACAAGAGTAATGACTAAAAGAAATTGAGTATAAATATTTATACTGTCGGTCCTACCCATGAAAGACCAGTGTGGATCCAAGTTTAGGGAGCTGCCAGCAAACTGAAGTGCTGTGTCTTAAATATTATTCTACATTATGAAATAGTATGCTCAAAACACAAAACGGTAACACCACTGGTTTAACATACTAGTATACCATACTTTTAACAAAAAGTCTATTACTGTAGTATGCGATTTGTGAGCCAGCCAAGTAGTTCGTATTCAGGCAATTTGTTTTCGCAATTACATTTCGATTCATTCTGGTTTCTTTATTGAGCTTTTTTTGCATTCTTAGTGGCCATTTCTCACTAACGGGCAACTGGTTACTCACTACTACCTGCGACCCTGAATTGAATTTAGCATGTATGAAAATAAATAATATATGATCATTTCCATATAACATAATACTAAACAGGCAGAAGCTCAGGAAGAGAATATACACGATATATACATGTTCCACATTCACTTAATCCAATTTAGCTTAATGACTTGACCTACCTCTCATATTCCTCGTTGTCATGGTCACAGCGAGCATCCTTGTGCTTCTCCCAGTCTTTGCCATGACGACATGTTGTTAATGAGATGATATCCTTGCCATTGTGAATGTGATGCAGCGCATTCCGTGTGTCCGAGCCAATGCCCGTTAGGTAGCGTTTCCCTTTGAACATGAGCAGATATTTCCGCTTTGGTGGCACGGTGTTGCGTACTAACCACCCGTGCTCGCCGCCTTTCTGCGGATGCTCTTTTGAGAACAGTGGGATAGAGATGTCAAAGCCAGGCCGGAAATGTTCTGTGTTCAGGCTGGCCTTGGCCAGGATGGCTTGGCCTATGTTAAAACCCAAGTCCTCTGTGTAGTTGGGCCATGTGCCTGAGTAGAGGTTGAAGACCACATGGTTGCGGCCATCGTTCCAGAGCGGGTAGCCACGAATGCGCTCATCCACATTGGGCACAAACTGTGAGGATAACTGGTCCCGGTCCAGTGTATCAATGCCCAGCACAAACAGACAAGCCTCGTGTGGGTCCGCTGTGTAGTATCTTGATTCGGCTACCGATGCCAGGATTTTGCGATAGCTCTCTGACACCCTGTCACCCTTCTCAGGTGGGTACACATACACACGAAAACCATCATGCCCACGGCAGCGATTGAAGTCAAAGCATGTTTCCATTCGGCACCGGCTGTCCTTGTAGATGGTGTTCCAGGCTTGTTGCCGCTGCGTGGGTGACTCTCCAGGACCTCCTCCACTTTGCAACTCTGCATGGTCAGCATAGGCAGGCAAAAGGCCTCGGTCCAGCCATTCGGGCCATGGGCGCAGTACCTCAGCCCGCCGGTGTGTCACCAGGCCCAGGAGCCGCTCGTGTAGGCCACCCCAGTAGAAGAGCAGCAACCAGGAGCTTGTACACAGACCCAGAAGCACGTACTTCTTGCGGGCCTGCATGGGGCTTTTCTCACTCACCTTCAGCTCTCCAGCACTCAGCTGGGAGCCTCAGCAAGGAGCAGACACGTTGGGGGGCATAGGTCTGAGCTCTGGCATTGCTCTGCCGGCCACTTGTCCATTAGAAGAAGTAGAAGTTACAGTGCTCACTGGTCTGGTTCCTACCTCGTTCTCACAGTCGAGGTGGAGCCCGCTGTAACAGCACTAGTGTGTGGTCCTCGCCTTAGCTGTCCAATGAAAGCAGTGAGGGGCAATTTCTTCTCTCTCTCCAGTTTCTTCATGGTTCACTGAGTCCTTCTTTGCTATCCTAGCAGGGAAATCAACAGTAAACTTTACTAAATAGCAGTCTGTTCACTTAGTACAACGCTGCCACAGATGCTGTCTGCTGATAACCATGCACTACATACACGAATAAATGGCTCATTCACTGTAGTAGATTAGCCTTGCTTTATCAAATTGCATAAACAGTACTGTGCTCTCAACTGTGTATGGAATTCAATAAAAAAAAGTGTTCAATTTAAATCAACAAAATGCCCACAGTACAAACTCACAATCCTTCAATACCCAGAAGCTCTTACTACATTACTACAGTAAGTAAAGCAATTCCATAATAACAATAATGATAATCATCATAATAATCATCATCATGATCATAATAATAATGACAATCATCATAATCATAATAATAGCTGATATTATTATTGATTTGAAACAGCGTGGCGGGGGACGTGTTACACCCTCTGTCCCTGCGACCCCGAGTCAGATGAAGCAGGTATGAAAATGAATAAATGAATGAATAATTAATTTGTCCGCAAGACATCTCAAATCAAGGCAAGCACAAACAACAGTGTTTTTGCCAGAATGTGGTCATGCTTGACTTGAAATCAGTGTGTTTAGACTGGTGGTCTGAGCCTGTTCTGCCGTTGACACACACACTAGCCCAGTGTTTTTGGCCTGAGCATGCTAAACATGAGCTGCACAGAGATAGCATCAAGCCTCTCCAAACCCTAGTGGAACAGAGACCAATACAGCCAAGAGGGAGAGAGAAAATAGGGCAGCTTTTGAGAATTGAACTCGGGAGTGAGCGAGCAGGGAAAATAAATCTGCTTGGCCACGTTGTCCGTTAATCTTGGGAAAGACTGGACTTTGTGTTTGGTATGAAAACACGCTGCAGTTTTGAGGTTGTGACGTTTGCCAAGAAACCCCTTTCCCCCTCATCTTCATAACCCCCTTATTATGTGTATATGTTTGTGTGCGTGTGTGCAGCACCTCACAGAACAGGTCAGTGTTCCTACTGCCAGGCGACACACAAAGGCAGCTTTCAGGTCCCACCTGGCTTCCCTCACTTCTTCTTTTTTAACTTCTTTCTCACTCTTACCTATTCTCTAGCTTTCCCAAATGCTGCATCTCACTCTTAAGCAATACTGCTGTCCACCTTCACTAGTGCTCCACTGAATATGACAGCCTGTGACACAACGCACTGGTGTCCAAAAGTTTAAGCTCACTTAGAAATGTCTGTTTTTGCAAGAATCCTTTTTTTAAACTCATTAAATTGATTTAAAATGTAGTTAGGACATGTCTGTTATAAATAACTATTACTGTGTGGAATAACTGATTTATGAGGTATTATTCACATATGACTGCAATGCCCTATTTTCAACAGCTATTGCTCAAATGTAATAACCAATGCTGACTGTTTATTTTTAAAAATTGTAATTTTGTTAGTACAGCTGAATCCTGTTATTCGGTTTAACAAAGCAAGTAAATTACTTGGTTTGTAAAGTTCAAATCTGGGTTTCAAAACAAATCAAAACATCTTTCTCAAGAACCACAGCAATCTATCATTATGTTGCAAAATGAAGGTCATCGCATGCAAAAAGAAAGTGTAGATTTTATGCATCTATACATTTAACCGGTCAACCAAGTCCTAATAATACAAACAAAGCCTATAACATAAGAGCATATGGGGAGGAGCTAAAAAAAAGCTTAGTATGAAAGCTTAATAACAGATTACCACTGTAATATAGTGGTAACTAATAATAGTGGTAAGGGGTAACTGAGATTTAATACATCACTCCAAGAGTGATCAAGACAAAAAATAGAGCTGCCACAAAAATTGGGAAATGCACTCATTGACAAAAAACACGCACCAAGAAGGAGTTGCTGGGATCAAATGAAACTTTATATGTATGAATGTAATTATGGTCTATGTAAGGGATTACAATATTAGAGCAAAAGGATACATTTACTGGGGAAAACAGTACAAATAAAAAGAGGCTCTAGTACCCTGTTGGGCTGCCTCTATCCTGTATATGAGATGAGATATGCATGGTATCTTGCAGCACATTTGCCCACAGATGTTGCAACTGGGCCTGTAGATCCTCCACACTCGACGAAGCTGGGTCCCAACTGGTCCCATAAATGCTCAACTGGTAATAAGTGTGGCAACCGGGCAGGCCAAGCAAGTGTTGCAATCTGGCAAACACATTCGTGGGAAA
This sequence comes from Ancistrus triradiatus, assembly GCA_025084515.1. Classification (NCBI taxonomy): domain Eukaryota; kingdom Metazoa; phylum Chordata; class Actinopteri; order Siluriformes; family Loricariidae; genus Ancistrus; species Ancistrus triradiatus. The sequence goes on along the minus strand of JAJAGP010000050.1, from coordinate 122,437 downwards.
CATTTGTTGTGATGGGGCGAGCATTATTCTGCTGAAAAAAGCCAGTTTGAAGCTCTGCCGGACACCTGCCATGACAACAAATTTCCTTCTGCCAAGTGCCTGGAAATGGTCTGGCCAGAGACAGGGGTGTGTAGTGAAGATGCCATCTGTGTCTGGATGGTGGATCAAATGAGCCGCTGTACTGGTGGTCTGTCTGGGCTGTCCAGAGCCTGGTTGTCATGTGTGCATGTCCTCATTGAACCATTGCTCCCAAGACTAAAGCTAGGTCAGAATGGCCAGAAGCGACCATCCAATGATGCGCCCCCTTTCAAAGTCTGTCAACTGGGCAGAATGTCTTTGAGTGTATCATAGAGGCAAGTCTAGCAGTCAGCAATCTCTCATCAAGAGGTACACTAGCCAAAAGTAGAATCTGAGAGTCTTTTTATATGGCAGCAGGGGAAACATGCCCTTTTGTAGCAAGACCCAGTGTCTAATCAGACCACACCTGTAATCATTTACATATCTGCCTGAGACATAACTGCATGCCGAGTTTTGCAGCAATCCGACATTTCAATCTGGGTGCTTTATTTAATTTTTTGTCAGTGAGTGTATAATGGCAAGTCTTAACCAAAAGAGACAAAAGAGTGCTTGGATTATCTGCCTCATAATACTGTTGTTCATTCACAATAAAAAACTTGATGTAAATTTTGTTAAAGTTTCAGCATCTTTTAAGTTGACTACAATGACAGAACTGAATAGTGGCCCACATTCTTCTTTGTAGATGTGCAGAATAATTCATAGAAATACATTTTCTGGGGTGGGGTCTTAGAAGATGTGGTTTGCCTAACACATCATAATAAGAAATACCAGTATCATCTGCAACAGAAAAATTACTTAAAGAGGTCTTAAAGTTTCAAAAAATACGTTGTATTATAAAATGGATAATAAAAATAAAATTGTTAAATTGGGCAAAATAGCACAGCTAGTGGCTGGTGGATGAATTACAAAATTCTTCTGAGGTCTTGTGTAATGAGCTTTACTTTAAATGAGAGAAAATGCTCTACAAACCAGATGCCAAACGTTTGCAATGTTGTAATTTCCGCAAATGAGTATTATTTGATTAATTAAGAGTTTGATGAATAGAATAGCTACATTCAGTATGAGACTGTCAATGTATTCCTTATTAGCTCAATGGTATCTTGATGAGAAAAGTACCAAATAAAATAAAAAGCCATTACAGTCCATAGTAGGTCCAAACTTTAAATTAAATTCTAGTGTGATGCAGGAGTGAAAGTGTCTAGTATCCCTAGGTTGTTTATTATTTACCCTAAAGGTAACATATGCTACTGGTTAATAGTTCGTCTTGTTAATAGCTACGTCTAATAGTTCTCCCTTGTGGATATTTCTCTATAGACAGTGATAACTTGTGTGTTGTAAATCCAATTTCCACTGCTATGCAGTATGTATCCAAATATACATTTTAGGTCTGCTTCGAAGAAAACCATGCCTATTTCAGTGACTGATAAGCATGTGTCATGTCTCAGTTGTAAAGATTTCTCATAATCCTGTCTCTTGAGTATGCAGTGATTTCAGCTCTACCTTTTCACCAGGCTCCCAAACCACAGGCTTATAAGGCTCCAAACCCACACCTTCTTGGATGGCAAGACAATGTGCAAAATTAAGCATTCCCTGTGAGCAACAAATGGCCCTATTTTGGTTAGCGTTGGATTCCAGAAGCGTAGTTTGACATGGTTTTAAATTTATATCTGTAATCTCAAATGTCCCGCAACCCTGAACAAGGATTAAGCAGATAAGACAATGAGTAAATGAATGAATAATCTCAAACGTGACTTATTCTATGACAACAGATAATATTAAAATAAGTTTGCACATTATACTACTGTACCTACAATAAATGAATATATACTGAGCTGCTGATGTGTAGTAGAGTGACACATTGGTTAGGGCTGCTGCATCACAGCTCCAGCGATCCCCGGTTTCATTCCAGTCCCAGACTCCTGTGTAGAGTTCTCCCCATGTCTGTATTGGTTTTCTCTGGATACTCTGGTTTCCTCCCATATTCCAAAGACACACATTAGGTCAAGTGGGGTTTCCAAAGTGCCCCAGTTTGAGTGTGCGTGTGTCTGCAAGCGCCCTATGATGGACTGGCATTCATCGGTTAGGCTCCAGCTCACTGCTACCCGAAATTTAATTAAGTAGGTATGAGAAGGAATGAACAAATGAATAGAAAACCTACCTACAAAGTATTCAGTTGTATCTAAAAGGTGGTCTACTGCTTAATATGTCAATTTCTTTAACAACAAATTTCTCTGTAACATTATTTGTAAAATTAGTATTAAAGAGTTCTTTGAACTGTATGAGCTATCGCAGCTATCATTAATTCTCAAGAAAAAAAACTAGTTTGCATAAGACTTTTGCACAATACTGCATATATATGTGGTATTTAAGGTGTAAGGTGTACTATTTTAACAGTCAGTAAACACATTTTTACTGCTTGACCATGCTGAACTACCAAATGCTGAGCCACCAGTGTATGAAATTGTCCCCTAGCTACAATTCTGTACATTCTACATACTATAAAGAGCACCATTAACCTACAGGGAGCAAATTAATTAATATGCGATGGCAGATTCCTTCACATAAAGACACTACATAAAGACACAAAGAGCATTACATGTAAGGTAACTGCGTATAGATTTTGTCCATTTCAAACTCCAGATTTTTGGCCAATATATTGCAATTAACTGAGAAAATACTGAAATGAGTACAGTACTTGCCTTCGTATTATTCATTTGTTCATACTTTCTGTAGTGAAAGTGTTTTTGTTAAGTCCACAATGATATGTTTGTTGAGTGACTTAATTTTGAGTTGTAAATTTATTATTGAATTCAGCATTCAAATATGCTAAACTGGTGTACATAGGGGTGAAAGTAGGCCGACATGGTCCGGTACTGCGTATCGGTAGAAGATAGTGGCAGAGAAAGCAGTTGCCACATTCAACAAAAGTCACGGTCAGACTTTCAGCAGGAAAAATTTCTCACTTATATTGATCAGTGTAGGATGGCACCCAGGTGTCATCCATTACTGCAAGTTAATGTTAGCCCCAGCCTCCTGTGCTGCAGCCGACTGTGAAACTTCATGGGTTTATTCTGTTTTATTCCAAAAACTAGGAAGTGAGATGCCTTTTATATACTGAGCAAAAGATATTACAAGCACACAGATCACCATAAATAACAAGCAGCTCAGACAGGGTTGCCAGATCATGGAAGAGAAGGCAACCAGGTCTACGGAAACAAGCCCAAAAAAAAGAAAACTGGCTAAAAATTGCCCAAAACAGGCCACCTAGTACAATGGGAGTACAATTTGAGAGTGATCAGCGTAAATGTAATAATAATAATAATAATAATAGATCTTTTCTTTTAACTTTAGAGGTTGAACAAACCCAACTTGCAGGAATATTGGCAAGGGAAACATCAGGGAGCAAGTACCCTTTGCGAAAAAGCCCTAAAATCTCCAAAAACCTGCATCTAAAAATATTTATAAGTGACTTTATAAAAAATAAGCTTAAAGTCACTTAACCCCTTGCCAAAGAATGCTAAGAACACAAAAAGAATAATGTAGAAAATAATTATTCAAACGTTTAAGAGAAAAGTCAGAAATGCTGAAAATGTACACAATGTCAAGAGCTTCAGATTTCATTTCTTCCAAGGTTGCATGAAGCCGAGGGGAGGTGAACAATATGAAATGATGAAGGTTGTGGTGGTAGTGCCGGCAAGAATTTAGAGCTATATTCACCCCTGGGTGTTCAGTGTTAAAGCCCATTTCTGTTCCAGTCCTACATGAACATGTGCGTGCTTGGCAATCTGTACATCTGTAAACATTAGATCAATGAGTTGCTGTTTGCGCGGTAACACTTACTGTGTGCTATGTCACGAACGGAGACATCGATCAGAAAACAGACACCTGAGATTATGTTACGTGCCACTCATTAATAATTTGTGCTTTCCTTTAGTTAAGACATTGATTTCCCTTCTTTTCTTTCACTCACCTTTTCCTTACAAGCTAGATTTCAGTTAAAACAGATGGCTGGCTCCCCACAGCAAAGAAGGACTCTGCATTCTCAGCAATATATCATGGGCACCGGAGGAATATCACCAGCTAATAAATATGAGATACTGCAAATCCGGGGCATGTGTGGGCATGGGCAATCCACAAATCGATCAATTAAATGCAGCCTTTAAAGATGACTGGCTGGAGTGACACTGTCTCACAGGCTTCAACTCATCCGGTCACAGTTTGTGGTTTTTTAAAAATAAATCTGACTGTCTTCAAATCTTCATACATTCTTCTCTGGTAAACACTGCTAGCAGGCCAAGGTCTCCTGTATCAGGGTTATAAAGCCAAAATAATGTATTCATAACAGGTAATGAGACCATTCCATCATCCTAACTACCCTGTCCAATCAATCCTATAATGCATTCATGAGAGACTCTACCTGCTATGCATTTTTAGTTTTCCTCAGATTAAAAGGTATCTGGTTTTGAGGGGTACAAGAGAGGATGATTTATTGTAGAGATTGTAGGTTTGAGGGGAAAGAAAAGCAGGTGCAGCCGATCTTAGTGGTGCCGTGAAAGCCAGGACAGACGACAGCAGAATGGTTTGTTTTCTCACATGGAGGAGTTGGGCTCCAGCTAGACTCACAGGTCACCCCATCCTTAAATTCTGACTGTGTCCAAGAAATGTTGTGGCAAATGACACAACTGGTATTTTTTCTCCCAAGGTCAAGCTGTTTTCCTACCAGTCTCGACAGGGATTCTGTCAGATTAGCTCTAGGTGGTTTGTGCTTGGGTTCAGGGAGACTGTCATCTGGCAGTATGCAGTACACAGAACATAATGCACCATAGTGTGAACTGCAATCAGTTTTAATGAATGATTTCTTGCAAGGTTTTAACATCCATGTTGACATTTTCTTGACCCACAGTAGCATGACTAAGACTATCGGCGGTATTAACTATCACATCCGACTACAGTATAATGACCTTAGTCTAGCTGTTCAGAATATCAGTGTCACTGTGGCTAGTTTTCTCAGTGGCCAGGAGACATGGCAGATACTGAGATTAGGGGGATCATTTCAAACACAGTGTTCACACAGATTAGCATTTGTGTGCCATCATTATTTCCATATGTCAACCTATTATTTCGAAAGAAAAAAACAAGTTGTTCAAATTTCAAGTGGTGGCAGCTGAAGATTAGAACAGGATCACTGTAGTCACTCATGTCTGAATTAACACCCACTCATAATGATAAATTTAACATTAAAAAGAGGTGTTTACAGTGAAAAGGCTTAAGAAAACAATAAGGGATTAAAGCAGTCTGAGACACGATACGCACACAATAACTGTGCTAGAATGCCTGGTTTGCCTTTTTCAGCTATAATTGGATAAAATAACCACTTTGTGTCTGCAGATATAATATATTATCTGGTAGCATGTTTGAGGGTTTTCTGTGACTTTTTTTCTGTGCCTCCCACTTAAATGCAGCTGATCTAAGACGGAACGTGTAAGTTGTGCATGCATCGGTCGTTCTTGGGAGAAGCAAATGGTGTGGTGAGGTGAGCAAGGCGAGGTTTCGCTAAAATTAAACACGGGACTCTATCATTATGGGCTATAGGAAAAGCAACGGCGGGATAGCCTTGACTCTGCTGCATGCTTGTGGCAATGGGACTGATCGGGCCTGAGGCTGCGGCTCGGTCTGCCACTGCATCATCTGGCTTTACCTCAAAATATTCTTCTGAGTCAACACGACACCATTTGAATGGTGTAGAAGTCCGGTGGGTATCTAGAATCAGAGTGTTTTTCCAGTATTGCTCAGCCAAATTATACTCAAAGTATCTGATCATGCATGCAAGTAAAAACAAGAGAGCAAGTGAATGAAAACACTGCCTCTTCATTGTGGCTTGAACCGGAGTTATTACGATGTTTACCTTTTCGCTGAATGCTTCCACTGCCTCTCACATTTTAATATTCAAGCCGCTAATAATTACAAGTTGCCTTGATTAATTACGTCTCAACAACATACTGCCCGCACATGCTTCTCAAGGGCTAATTAACGAGCAGGATAAGCTGAGAAAATCAGAGCTCTTCAGTTTGCTCCAGTGTTATATATAGTTTTGCTTTGTACTCCACTGTTTAACATGTTTTGAAGGCGAGACCCTCATCTCTTCAAGAACACACTAATGAGCCACTCATGCCTTGCACCCCTCCTACATTTCACCTTCCCCGGTCCTAAATTAAGTAATATACATTTCCTCGTATGACGCTATGGAGTGAGTTAGTAGACCCTGTCAAATATTGCTGAGATTCCAGCTATTTTTTCATCTCCTCCTCTTTCACCGGACCCTGGCATTCTTTATCATTTCACAGCAGGCAGCTCATTATGATGTAATACTCTCAAATCTGTTTGGTGATTTAGAGTAACTTTGATTTGTTAGGGGATACTGATATAGAGCACATCTGATACCTCGGTTGAATCACGACCATAGTTTAGCGATGCCTCCTCTTGGGATCTCATTAAGTTGATGCTATCTACAGTGCAAAGTAGAGTGCTGAGGTGGACCTGCCAGGCAGGTTAACATGGCTGCATTACAAACTGTTGTGGAGTTTTGATATTTACATTTAACTGAACATCTTTATATAATTATTATTACTCCTATTATTTATTATGTCCATAGGACACACTTCTTTTTTATAAACGTATATATAAGCTTCAGGGAGGTGCAAACCTGTTACTTTGAATTTGTAGAATGGCAATAATTATCTTTTGTTCACACAATTATTCTATTTCTTGTTCAACTGTAGGATAAATTCAGGAAAATGGCCAATTTTTGGTTTGCTTGTTTATTTGTTTTATTTAACGTCTCATCAGTATCGATATCTATTCATGACAAGAGCAAGGTTACATCGATACTGGTCAAACACATTCATACTGGGTTGGTTTAGTGTGACCACTTAACCTAAGGCATGTCTTTGGAATGTGGGAGGACATCAGGGCACCCAGAGTAAAACCACTCAGACACAGTGAGGACATGCAAACTTCACACAGGAGGAGTCTCTGGAGCTGAATTTTTGACATATCAATATAAACCTTAACTTCTTATTGCAGTATCCGATGTTCCATTCCAGCACAATCCTGCTTTGTTCAGCTAAAAAAAATCTTTTACAAAATCATTCTGACCTGAGCAAAATGCATTTTAATTCAGTACTATATTCATTACTGAAAAATCTGTGTCTGTGAGTGAATAATGTCTAGGTTCAAATATAATTTCTGCATCGCATGGGTTATTAAAAAATAAATAACTAAATGCAACAAAAGTTTTAAAGAAAAAGAGTGGGGACATAGAGCGTGAAAGCTGTATATAGCTTTTATATGCTGAATTTTCCATATATGTGAGTGATTGCTGATTTTGTGTGTCTTAGGTGCATTAATGATTCCCTATGTAACACAAATACGCCTTCTTTTTTAGTAATCTTTTTAAGATTTTTCAGTAATCAAATATATAACTAAGTCTGAAACCAGTTTGTCTGAAACAAATGACCAATATGTCGACCATCTTAAAATAAGATAAGAGTTTTTTCACCAAACATATATCAACCTTATTGAAAGGTCACTATGAAATTTCCTTACTAGCATCAAATTTGAATTTGCAATCCGATAATCAAATACGGCACATGAATAAAACGATTTGCAACATAAGACGCTCCAATCTTATCCAACCATGATCTAGTTGACCTGAATTCACACCGTATAAGCACTGGGGGTGCAAACCTAATACCAGTGTACTTGTGCAGTAAATGCATAATGTATGACAGTTACCTCTATGCTCGTAAACGCTGTATTTCTTATTAACGTGCACATGCGCGTTGGATTCTAGTCTAGACCCCAAGCTGAGATCAACAAACACAGGGACACCAATTTACTAGCTGGGCTGTCAGAAAGAAAGACCCAGTCATCCTGGAATGGTCACACCAACACAAGTTGAAGCATGATCCGTTTGGTGTGAACAGACTCTGATTACACCACCATCACTGTTCTGGATGATTGAATTATACGATTAAATCAGTCCGGCTTCATGTGTCCAATCAATAAATAATGCTACCTGTTCTTGGAGAGCGGCTCCTCCGGGGTGGCTGTAGGACCCTCGCATCCTAAATACTCGAGCTCTCCACCAAGTCTGTTAAGGGTAATAGATGCTCAGCATGTCTTGAGAGGAAGTAACATGTCATCTCAGTGAAATATCGAAGAAACTCCGTTTAACACAGGAATCATTCCCGGAGCTCGGAAGCGTGTAAAAGCTGCTGCCTCTAGGAGAGGACTGAGTTAGACGAAGCTTTAGGAGCAGGCACGCTCCCTCCTCCCTTAGCGCTCCTCTTATCCTTCAAACCAAGTCTGGTACAGTCACAGATTTTTCGCGAACACACCTGCGTTTCTACACGAGGCCGGGTACAGGTTCGATTCAATTCCCCGTCATGACTTCTTCTTTATATCGCATGTGATGTCTTAGCAAGGAGATCGCAGTGGTCCTCACGACTAAGCCATTTTGTTCAATGGACGCATCCTTACGGCAGCTTTATTCTCACTACACGCGCGCTTCAGAAAATAGCCTTCAGACAGAATAGCCGAGGAGTTCTCACTCAGTAACGCTCGTTTACAGCCTCCGTGTTTATGAGCTTGCATTGGTTGGCTACAGTCTGTAACAAATAAAGCGCTGAATGCTATCCACCAGCACAGGCGCTCAGCAGAAGGTATGCGCTACCTCACCCTGCGCTTCATCACCACCCAACGGTCCTCATAGTTTCGATATCACACGCGATCTCCACCTTACCATTCATTCAAAACGATCAAAATTCCACCTCCAGCCGTGCAAACTGTCACCACACGAGCACATGGGCTTATTATTGTCCCATTTCCATCATCCAAGCCTTTCACAGGCCCCGCCCTACCTCTTATGATTGGTCCAGGAGCCCAGAGGAGTCCTAGTCAAACTCAACATCTAGAGCGGTCTCGGGAACGAAGAACCTCAGTCGACCTTGACCCCCAAACTGAAACTGGACAGGCAATGACAGACGATCGATAGCTGCAAAAACAGTTGGAACAGAAAACAAGCACAGACCAACACATGCAAGCATCCCAAGCATTTGGAGAACGCAGACGAGAAATCCCAAGAAACGACCAATAAATGAACGCAGTTGTGTCCTGCATAAAAACAGCAAAGACGAGTACAAACTAGAATGGTCTTGTGACAGCAAAAACTTGCTGGTAAAGCTGACTGGCCACCAAGAAACCCAACCACCAATCAATACTGGTGATCAGCATACTCACAGGATCTTATAGCCTACTGGTGACCATCATACTCGCATACTGCTGGCCAGCATACTATGCCGCTGGCTTCTCATACTTCTGAAAATCATACTTACTTTAAAGCATCCCAATCTGGTGCCCAGCATGCACACCATCCCATCACATCAGACTGGTGACCAGCATACTCACTGTCCCAGCATCCCATACTGCTGGCCATCATACTCACCATCACAGCATCTTATACTGGTGACCATCATAATTACCAAACCAGAAGCCAATGTGATCAGCATACTCACGATAGATTCTCATACTGGTGACCATCATACTCACCGTCACAGCACTGCAAACTGGTGACCATAAGGTACAAGAGTCACACCTGGATACACAGCCTGATCCTTATGGGAGAAAAGCTGTATTTGCTGTACCCAGAACAGTTGTGTGAATAAATCTGCTAATAGTATTTGTTTCCTAACAAAACTACGGTAATGGGAATCCAACTGATTAACCTCCAACCGCCCTTTAGATGAGAATGGTTAGAAAGAAAGGTCTTTTATTTCAGTGTGCTGCCATCTTGTGTTGAGATTGTTCATCTAAAACGTGTCGTCTAATGGAAGGTTTGGTCAGTCCTGGTCAAATTGCAATAAATAAACAGTTGTAATGAATACATTTAAATACAACATATGTCTAAGATTTGTCTGTTTTTAATGGCTCATTGATATTTACAAAAATATTTCAGATTTACCTGCGTTCACTACAGAAGATGTTTAAACTTATTTTCATTTACAAAATCAACAAAACATAATTTGACCATAGGCTGTCCAAACCTTTGCACAACAAGCCTTTGGTACAACAGACTACAACAATGGACTCTGGATCATATCACATAGATTTAGTTTATTATTTCCTGTGATTAAGCAAATTACACAATTATTTCGAGCAAGACTTGGCACAATCGCAGTTTATTTTCTGCTGAAGAGGTAGAGGTGGTAAACAAACTAATAAAACAGCTTGATGTACCCATACAGGAATTTGGAGACCTTCCATGTTTATAGTAGCCACAGTCTTTTCTGGAATGCTACAATAAACACAGTCCAGCAAGATCATGAACCTTTTGTGAAAAACAAACCACTGTTATTGCTGGAGAAGCCAGTAAAGCCGTTCTGTGCAGTTGTATTTTTTAAATAATCATATGCCACTGTGATTTTTTTTCTGTTGCCTCTTAAGTGTGGTCATGTTTAAAAAAATACAATTTAGCGAAACAGCAAACACCATTTAACATAGTCTTAAGTTAATCAAATGTATAAAAATTGTTGCTTTTTATCAAAAACCTGGCTGACTGGCAGTCCGAATCCAATCTATTGGCTTATACATATAAAAATCACAAGGAGTCAGAATGACTGAATTGAAATCTCACTCCTTTTATCAATTCAGGGTCACAGAGGCTGAGCCACAGACAGTGGCCAAGCCAGGAATTAAACGCACGTCTCTGGAGCTGTGAGTGCTAACCACCATGTATCACCGTGCCAGCCTATTGTTTTTCACATTTATTTTCACTGATTTTCCAAAGGTAAATTCCTAAATAGCTTGTTTTTTGGCTTCTCATCAGCCACATTAAAAAATCCATGCCACATTGAAGTCCCAAGTGGTTTCATCTTAACTTTGATTGAACTCATCATAGAATTGACCTACTGAGGTAGATCCAGTAGAATGACATTTGAGATTTGGCCACCAAAGCATGATTAATCAGTGGTCATGGGAAGTAACTAATATAGTTTTGTTATAGCGTCTTTTGTTTGAAATATTTAATAAAAAGATTGATACATTAATTAAAATACAACAAGTAACTGACACTGGTAAAATTAAAGTTTGCATGATAGGCCATGCATTAATTTAGAACATTTAATTTCCTATATAAAGTGATTTGGTGATTATTAGAACACAGGACATTTCAACTTTGTACTTTTTATGTGGAATATAGATGAGCAAGCACTGGTTCTGCAGCTATCTATGATGCTAACCTGGGACCAATGTCTGAATCCTGGCAGTGCATTTTCACCAGGTCAGGTGTTACATGCAGACACGATTGGCTGTGTCTGAGGAGGTGGAGGCCAGTCAGGGGATCAGATCCCATTGTTGCAATGTCCCAACTGTTGCAATGGACTGGAACTTTTAGAAATCAGAAATTGGAAATGAGCACTTATTCATGCAGTATGAACACAGCCTTAGTCACTTCTGAAATTATTATTATTGTCAGAAAATTAATGCATATTAAAAGTGGCACTTGGTCTGACCCAGGAATCTCCTTAGATGTTTTTTGGAGTCAGAAGGTACACCTTCTCTGTAAGTGAATCTATTCCCCACGCTGTACATCTTTCCTCAAAGGCATCTGCAGTCTGAACCAGCACAATGTCACAAGCTTCACCTGGGAAACAGGGGCATATAGAATTTGTTATACCTACATTATTCATGCTACATTACATTCCAGGCATTATATACACAGTCCAATGACAATATTATGACCAGCCTTTTGTTTATACACTCAGTGTCCAGTATATCCGCCTCTGTTTACCATATAGGAGCACTTTTTAGTTCTGTAATTACAGTCTGTAGTCACATCAATCTGTACTCAGTACCCCATAATGAGAAAGTGAAAACAATTTTAGAAATTTATAAAAAAAGAAAAATTAACATTTCAAATGGACACAAGTATTTAGGCTCTTTGCTCTGAAATTTAGCTCTGGGGGACTCCAGTTTCTCTTGATCACCTTTGAGATGTTCTACACTTCATGTCAAATCAACTGAATTTACCACAGGTGGACATTAGTTGGAAAGACACACACTTGCTTACAGTGGTGCAAAAAGTATTTAGTCAGCCACTGATTGTGCAAGTTCTCCTACTTAGAAAGATGAGAGAGGTCTGTAATTTTCATCGTAGGTACACTCCAACTATGAGAGACAAAATCATAAAAACAAAATCCAAGAAATCATATTGTAATATTTTTAAAGAATTTAAATATTTTAAATTATGGTGGAAAATAAGTATTTGGTCAATAAATTTGGTTGACCTCAATACTTTGTAGCATAATCTTTGTTGGCAATGACAGAGGTCAAACGTTTCCTGTAAGTCTTCACCAGGTTTGCACACACTGTAGCTGGTATTTTGGCCCATTCCTCCATGCAGATCTCCTTTAGAGCAGTCATGTTTTGGGGCAACACAGACTTTCAATTCCCTCCACACATTTTCTATGAGGTTGAGGTCTGGAGACTGGTTAGGACAACTCCTGGACCTTGAAATGCTTTTTAATGGAGCCACTCCTTCATTGCCCGAGCAGTGCGTTACAGATCATTGTCATGCTGGAAGACCCAGCCATGTTCCATCTTCAATGCTCTCACTGATGAAAGGATGGCTTAAAAACTCACGATACATGGCCCCGTTCATTCTTCCCTTAACACGGATCAGTCATCCTGTCCACTCTGCAGAAAAACAGCCACAAAGCATGATGTTTCCACCCCCATGCTTCAGAGTAGGTATGGTGTTATTGGGATGTAAGTCAGCATTCTTCTTCTTCCAAACTCGACAAGCAAAGGGACACGAATTCTAGTCTAGAATTTTCTTCCTGGTGTCCTTCAACAGGTCTTTGGTCGATTAATTTTTTTTTCTCATTTTGACTCCCATAGTTAAAGTGTACAGTGGGGCAAAAAAGTATGTAGTCAGCCACTGATTGTGCAAGTTCTCCTACTTAGAAAGATGAGAGGTCTGTCATTTTCATCATAGGTACACTTCAACTATGAGAGACAAAATGAAAAAAATTTTTTTAGGAAATCACATTGTAGGATTTCTAAAGAATTTAATTGTAAATCATGGTGAAAAATAAGTATGGCCAAAACCAAAGAGCTGTCGAAGGACACCAGGAAGAAAATTGTAGACCTGCACCAGGCTGGGAAGAGTGAATCTACAATAGGCAAGCAGGTTGGTGTGAATAAATCAACTGTGGGAGCAATTGTAATACATACAAGACCATTGATAATCTGCCTCGAACAGTGAGCAAAAATCCCAGACCTACACGGAGGGACGTGATGAATGACCTGCAGAGAGCTGGGACCAAAGCAACAAGGCTACCATCAGTAACACACTACGCCAAAAGAGACTCAGATCCTGCAGTTCCAGGCGTGCCCCCCTGTTTAAGCCAGTACATGTCCAGGCCTGTCTGAAGTTTGCCAGAGAGCATATGGATGATCCAGAAGAGGATTGGGAGAATATCATGTGGTCAGATGAAACCAAAATAGAACTTTTTGGTAAAAACTCAACTGGAGGAGAATGGATGCCGAGTCGCATCCCAAGAACACCATACCTACTGTGAAGCATGGGGTTGGAAACATCATGCTTTGGGGATGTTTTTCTGCAGAGGGTACAGGGCGACTGATCCGTGTTAAGGGAAGAATGAACGGGGCCATGTATCATGAGTTTTTAAGCCAAAACCTCCTTCCATCAGTGAGAGCATTGAAAATGGAACATGGCTGGGTCTTCCAGCATGACAATGATCCCAAACACACCGCTCGGGCAATGAAGGAGTGGCTCCGTAAAAAGCATTTCAAGGTCCTGAAGTGGCCTAGCCAGTCTCCAGACCCCAACCCAATTTGTGGAGTGACAGCCCCAAAACATGACTGCTCTAGAGGAGATCTGCATGGAGGAATGGGCCAAAATACCAGCTACAGTATGTGCAAACCTGGTGAAGACTTACAGGAAAAGATTGACCTCTGCATTGCCAACAAAGGTTATGTTACAAAGTATTGAGCTGAACTTTTGTTATTGACCAAATACTTATTTTCCACCATAATTTACAGTTTAATTCTTTAAAAATCCTACAATATGATTTCCTGGATTTTTTTTTCCATTTTGTCTCTCATAGTTGAAGTGTACCTATGATGAAAACTACAGAGCTCTCATCTAAGTAGGAGAACTTGCAGAATCAGTGGCTGACTAAATACGTTTTTTGCCCCACTGTATACAAGTTCTCACAGCTAACAATGCATATCAGAGCAAAAACCAAGCCACAAGGAGAACAGAATTACCTGTAGAGCTCACAGACAGGATTGTGTGGAGGCACAGATCTGGAGAAGGCTACAAAAATGATGCTGCTCTGAAAGCTTCCAAGAGCACAGTGGCCTCCATAATTCTTAAATTGAAGAAGATTTGAACAACCAAGTCTCTTCCTAGAGCTGGCTGCCCAACAACTAAGTAAATCGGGGGAGAAAAGCCTTAGTAAGAGAGGTGACCAAGAACTCAATGGTCACTCTGGCTGAGCTCCAAAGATCCTGTGTGCAGACAGGAGAAACTTCCAGAAAATCAATCATCACTGCAGCACCCCGCCAACCTGGGCTTTATGGCAGAGTGGCCATAAAGAAGCCTCTCAGAAGCTTCTCCTCAGTAAATGACGCATGAAACCCTGCAGTTTGCAAAAAGGCACCTAAAGGTCTCTCAGATTGTCAGAAACAAGATTCTCTGGTCAAATGAAACCAAGATTGAACTTTCTGCCTCAATTCAAAGTGTCATGTTTGGAGGGAAGCAGGCGCTGCTCGTCTGCCCACCTGCCCAATATCATCCCGACAGTGGTGGTGGCAGCATCATGCTGTGGGGGTGTTTTTCAGCGGCTGGGACAGGGAGACTGGTCAGGATTGAGGGAAAGCTGAATGGAGAAAAGTACAGGGATATTCTAAATGAAAATCTGATCCAGAGCGCTTGGGACCTCAGACTGGGCCGAAGGTTCACGTTCCAACAAGACAATGTCCCTAACCACACAGTCAAGACAACAAAGGACTTGCTTAGGAACAACTCTGTGAATGTCCTTCAGAGCCCTGACTTAAACCCAATCAAACACCTCTGGAGAGACCTGAAAGTGGCCGTCCATAGACAGTCTCCATCCAACCTGACAGGGCTTGAGAGGATCTGCAGTGAAGAATGGTAGGAAATCCCAAAACCCAGGTGTGGAAACATTGTGACATCACACCCAAGAAGACTGGATGCTGTAATTACTGCCAAAGATGCTTCAACTAAGTACTGAGTAAAGGGTCTGAATACTTGTGTCAATGCAATATTTTAGTTTTTCCTTTTCAATAAATTTGCAATAATTCTAAAATTCTGTTTTCAGTTATTATCATTGTCATTAAGGGGTTATTGAGTGCAGAATGATGGAGGAAAAACTTGATTTGTTTTTTTATTTTATTTTAACACAAGCCCCAACATATCAAAATGTGGTAAAAAGTGAAAGGGTCTGATGACTTTTCGAATTCATTGTGTATATATATATAGATATTTATACACACAGATCACTTTATCATCTGGTACACCTCCTTGTTGCTACACTCATGGCCTCATTCATGAAACCTTTGTAATAAAAAGACGAGTAAACTGCGAGTAAATTACACGTAAACGGACATTTCCGAAAACTCTTCACCAGATTCATGAACGCCGCATAAACACGAGATTCATTAGTACAGCATGTTCATGAATACCAATCGTTCATAAATGGTACATGTTCCTTTAAAATTAGCATACAATTACCATAATCCATGCCCATGAATAACAAATATCCACTGTATAATAAAGGCTTTGGACTGAAGAACACAGCAAAAATTTTTTCAAAACAAAGAAAAAAAACTATTCGGATGCAGAAATCAATGTTTTTTGAACAAAGTGCATTCAAATCAACATACTTTATTTTTGAGAGTCCCTAGTGGTGTTTCAGGAAATAAAGAAAGTAGCTTGATGCCAAATTCTATGTAAGCTGTATGAATAAATCTACAATCTTCTAGTCGGTGTTTAATTTGACCCAGATTTGTTAGGATTCGCGCTGGCCTCCACCTTTTGGACGCTAGAGCGCAGCGTCGGCTCACTTATGCCCTTACGCTCACTCAGCGTTCTGCGGTATGCAGGCGCCAGTCTTTAGAGGCATTGCCTGTCTTATTAGCAACACCTGCTGGCTCGCCGACCTTGCTGCCTTTTCGCTGTGGCGTTTTGCTTATGTGGTCACAATTATCCGGTCCTGTCAGGCTTAGTGGTAGACCTGAATCGTAAAGGAGGTAGGCCACATACGGCTCAGAAGACCGGAGGTAAGCTAGGGATTAGATCTAGTGCAGAAAAAGATTCCTTCACTATCGCATTTGTTTTTAAAGGTTCACTGCGCTGCCTTTTCAGTCTCGAGCCTCTCCTTCTGTGACACATGGCCGACGCAGTCACGTGACACATCCCGCTCGGCTCCGCTCGGGATCTGCTCGAGCTATGTCGATTGCGTAAGGCTCCGCTCTTTTCACCGAGCGCTTTCGGTTTTCGTTCGTTTGTTCTTTTTATTTTCACCTGCCACGTGCGTAGTCTGCCCTCTCCTCCTTTCATTTGACATATGAAGGAGTGGTTTAGTTTTTGAGTCCGCTCCGCGTGGCATTCGTTTTTGTTCTTTATCCTTTCTGTTTCAGCTCAAGTCATTCCAGCCAGCTCGTGGCAAGACGTTAGAGCAACAGACCCTGTCATGAGTGACTAGGGTTCAATCCTCAGCTGCCAGCCGTTAACGGCGTATCTTCATTTTCCATTTTGTTCTAGTTCCTTTATTATTTATTTTATATTTTGGTTCACAGTTTCCATCTGGAGCTAACTGCAATTGGGTCCTAAAAACCTTTATGCTTTTTTTTTTTTTTTACGGTTCGCCTTTGTTTTATTATGGCGAACCGTAACAGTATTCTGCCGGACCAAGATCCAGTACCTCTCATATTTGGAGTACATGCGTTCGTGTCCTTATTTGTCTGAAATAAGCACCTCTACTTTTTATATATAAAATAAAATGAAAATGGACAATATTAATAAATGAATTTTAATAAAAATGGTACTCGTGTGTAACAACCTCCTTCCCAAAAACCCAAACTGGTCATTTTCCTTGACCATCAGTCACATGCACGCTCACGCTTCAGGAGAGCTCTTGGACAGCGAGGGTTGGGAATGGTGAAAAAAGACAACCGAAAGTTAAGACATTGTAAGTATTCTTCATTGATATAGATATTCTGTTTTTAAGGCTACTGTATTAGGTGTGGAACTATAAGCACAGTTGTTTATTCATTCCGGAACATTTTCACTTCATGCCCACTCTCGGTTTTCCCTTACAAATTAAGCACTGCTTCTGGCATTTATGATCTCTTATAAAGCCACTCTCTAGACATCTGCCAGTGGAGCTGCGCCCAAGAATTTCACCTGGCCAAAGTGCTCAGAAGATAACATTTCATATAACAGATTGTACATTAACTGAATGGTCGTCTTTTCTTATTTATATATGCAAATATCAGATTATTGTGACTTGTTGCAGTGGCATAGGTTTCATTTAAACTTTAAACTGCTCACACCTAATGTATCTCACGAGTAGCGTTTTTGTGTTACATAAATCAAATGATACACAAGGAAAGTAAAAATGGTATTTAATATGCCAAACATTGTACCTTGAAGATGCATATCAAGGTACAATAGATAGACACATAGATACATATTTATGAATAGCTATATTTAAAATGTCAATTAAATTTCAGCCAGCAGTGTGTCGCATTACTGCGTTCTTTGTCCCGTGCTGTCGAGAGCTGAGCATTTAGGCTTATTGGAAGTTTCTCTGAGTAACAGGCTGTATTATTAAACAGAATGCTTATGTGCAACTTTGTATTATTTATATATTACAAAGTTATATATTATGTTGTGCTGGTACATTTGGATAAGACTCAGCAGTGCTGCTGGAGTTTTTAAACACTTCAGTGTCACTGCTGGACTACACAAACCTGCTGAATCTCGCACAAATTGGATGGGGACTGTGGTAGCCTAGCGGTTGTAAAACAAACTGCAACAACAAATGAGCTACTATCTCTGATTTCACATCTACAAGGTATAACAATATGGTAGATCTGTCTAACAGAGCGCACAGTGAGTGAAAGCAGTGCTTAAAAACTCTAGCAGCACTGCTGCGTCTGATCCAACACACACTATCCCACCACCACCACTACATCAGTGTCACTGCAGTGCTGAAAATGATCCACCACCCAAATACTACCTGATCTGCGGGGGTCCTGACCATTAGAGAACAGAGTAAAGAGGACTAACGAAGTACATAGAGAAATAAAATGGACTATAGTCTGCAAGTGTAGAACTGATAAAATGGACAATGAGTGTAGAAAAAGAATTGTACCTAACAAAGTGATCAGTGTGTGTATACAGTCATGGCCAAAAGTTTTGAGAATGACACAAACATCAATGTCCACAAAGTCTACTGCTTCAGTTTTTATAATGGCAATATGCATATACTCCAGAATGTTATAAAGAGTGATCAGCTTAACAGCAATTAATTGCAAAGTCAGTATTTGCCTAGAAAATGAACTTTATCCCCCAAAACACATTTCAGCTTCATTGCAGCCCTGCCTTAAAAGGATTAGCTAACATCGTTTCAGTGATTGCTCCATTAACACAGGTGTGGGTGTTGATGAGGACAGGGCTGGAGATCAATCTGTCATGATGAAGTAAGAATGACACCACTGGACACTTTAAAAGGAGGCTGGTGCTTGGCATCATTGTTTCTCTTCTGTTAACCATGGTTATCTCTAAATAACACGTGCAGTCATCATTGCACTGCACAAAAATGGCCCAACAGGGAAGAGTATCGCAGCTAGAAATACTGCACCTCAGTCAACAATCTATCGCATCATCAAGAACTCCAAGGAGAGAGGTTCCAAAAAGGCTCCAGGGCGCCCAAGAAAGACCAGCAAGCGCCAGGACCGTCTCTTAAAAGTGTTTCAGCTGCGGGATCAGGCTACCAGCAGTGCAGAGCTTGCTCAGGAATGGCAGCAGGCAGGTGTGAGTGCATCTGCACGCACTGTGAGGCGGAGACTCTTGGAGCAAGGCCTGGTTTCAAGGAGGGCAGCAAAGAAGCCACTTCTCTCCAGAAAAAACATCAGGGACAGACTGATATTCTGCAAAAGGTACAGGGAGTGGACTGCTGAGGACTGGGGTAAAGTCATTTTCTCTGATGAATCCCCTTTCCGATCGTTTGGGACAACTGGAAGACAGCTTGTTCGGAGAAGACGAGGTGAGCGCTACCACCAGTCTTGTCTCATGCCAACTGTAAAGCATCCTGAAACCATTCATGTGTGGGGTTGCTTCTCAGCCAAGGGAATCGGCTCTCTCACAGCCTGCCTAAAACACAACCATGATAAAGAATTGTACCAGAATGTCCTCCGAGAGCAATTCTCCCAACCGTCCAAGAAGCAGTTTTTTGGGTGATCAACATGCCTTTTTTTTCCAGCATGATGGAGACCATGCCATAAGCAAAGGTGATAACCAAATGCTTCAGGGAACAAAACATAGAGATTTTGGGTCCATGGCCTGGAAACTGCCCCAAGAAATCTTAATCCCATTGAGAACTTGTGGTCAATCATCAAGAGACGGGTGGACAAACAAAAACCTACAAATTCTGACAAAATGCAAGCATTGATTGTGCAAGAATGGACGGGTATCAGTCAGGATTTGGTCCAGAAGTTGATTGAGAGCATGCCAGGGAGAATTGCAGAGGTCCTGAAGAAGAAGGGTCAACACTGCAAATACTGACTTGCTGCATTAACTCATTCTAACTGTCAATGAAAGCTTTTGTTACTCATAATACGATTGCAATTATATTTCTGTATGTGATAAAAACATCTGACAAACACATAAAAACCAGAGGGCAGCAGATCATGTGAAAATATAATATTTGTGTCATTCTTAAAACTTCTGGCCATGACTGTACATATAGTATACAAATTAAATTTCCATTTAATTAGCATAAACTCACCATACAGATTTTTGACATCATCTTCAGACACGTAAAATGGAGGACCTGCGTGTGAAAGACTGCATAAGTAAAGACAGTAATGCACATTTACACCAGACTATACAACAATTGTCTAAATACTGTAAAATAACATATAGCATTACCTTTGTGCAATTCAGGGTTGTATTCTAATGTGTCCAGTAAATACCTGCAGTCTTTGGCCATTAATGACATGAGGAGAGCGGCATACCTTAAGGATAAAATCAACCATAAGTGGTCATAAGAGAAACACAAAATTAATACAGAACTATGCTATAGGTCAGACTTATAGACAGTGTATTATTTATATTTTGTCATTTAGGAGATGCTCCTGACAATCATATTCAATACGTCTAAAGTACAAGTATGTTCTTATGTTCTGTGAAACAGGATGCTGACCAAATGGACCCTGACTGGACATTAGCGTAGTCACGTAGCTGTTAAGATACTTTTGCACATAGTGTTTTATTTTAAACAACAACATTAATTACAACACAATATGAACACATTTAGTACTGTACTGTACAATGCAGTAATTCTTATCTCTGTATCTTTTATGAAACTTGAAACAGGGAGAAATTAAAATGAAAGGAATGTCACTATGTTGTTTTCTGCTTGCAATTCTCTATACTGTCAGCAGGTGTCACAAGGGTTCACTCATACTAAGTGTTCTGTCATTCAGATGTGAATTAGATGTATATAAGACAGATTTTTGTTCCCTATTACAATGTTTAAAACCTTGGTCATGGATTGGATTGACATTAAAAGGGGCATACCTGTATTTAAAAGTAGAGTCAGTCATTTTTAGTCAGAAATGTTATTCATTTGATAACTGCTATAGCTCTTTTCATATCTTGGAAGAATGCAAACAACAGTGGTGTCCAAAGGTCTGAGACCACTAGTGAAAATGCTTCAATTTTGCATTTTTCTCTAATTTAATAGAATGTTTTTCATTACTGTATTTTACAGTGCAGTACTATACTACATGTTTTCATATTGTCTTTTAATATTATTGTTTAAAATAAAACACTATGTAAACTACTAAATGACTATGGTAACGGCTGGTCAATGCTCATTTCGGCCAATGTTCTGTTTCACAGAACGTAATGTGCACACCTATACAAATACAGATAATCCGCATAGCAATGAGTGGAAAGTGCAATCTTTGAAAAAATCTTGATTCTTAAAAATTGACCTTTTGATTAATGTCAGGATGTATTTGTATTTACTATGTTCACACTTTAATTGTAATGACAGTGTGCACATGAGCTGGCACAGACTCCACGATTGTGCAATACCCGATGATCCATGTTATCCTAGCATGATTTCACAATATTCCAAAGAGCACCATGTGATGTTGCGAAATTGTTGATTTTCTTTGTCTTATAATGGCCCCATAAATGGGATTTGGTTTAGATGAGTGTGGAAGAAAGTCCATGACAGTCACCACTCCTTGGTTTTCCTGCAGTTGGTGCAAAGCTTTGAGGTATGTTTTGGGTCATTATACTGATATAGTACAAGTCCTTTTCTACAAAGATCCAAGCAAGAATTTTCACTAGTTGTCTCAGGCACTTGGCCACCACTGATAACGGATTACAGTTAAAAACTCCATGACTCACTTTTGCCTGTCACATGGGTTTATGGCCACCAGAGAACCCCTATCCCAGATTCCTTGAAAATGACCACCAACAGCACTGTAGAGAGAGAGAGAGAGAGAGAGAGAGAGAGAGAGAGAGAGAGAGAGAGAGAGAGAGAGAGAGAGAGAGAGAGAAGACGAGATATGGATGAGAGAGAGAGCGTATGAGCTCGAGAGCAGCTATAGAGCGATGATATAGAGACTAGCAGAGGAGAGAGAGAAGCAGAGATTATTAAAATGAAATTGCTCAACACGAACCCCCAATCTAAATTATACAGACACATCAGTACCTGAGAATTTGTATAAAATCAACAACTGATAAAGGTTATATTTCCACAAGACTCTGGGAAAGAGAGGGATTCCATTAGCTAATCGAGTCAATTGATGCAAGAAGCATTACACCAGTGACAAACCTTTCTAAGCTTATTATTATCTTTAGGAACCCACAATGACCTAACACAATTTAATGAACACTGCACAGAAATTCGATCTGAATATATCCATTAATTCTCAGTGGTAGCCTGGAACTCTTAAATTGGCTAATGTTGATGATCATCCGCATTACATTTTTCAATATCCTTTGTTTTTTCCCTTTGATTTTTTACCTTATTACCCATGTAACCAACAGCTTAACACCAAGCACCCACAAACAACATGATGCAGACACCCGGGTGGGGCGGGACGGTTCGGGTTCTTTTTCCTTGCCTTTTTTTTCCGCTTTTGTGCCGCCCCCGCCCCCCCCCCCCCCCCCCCCCCTCTCTTTTCTCTCTCTCTCTGATCTCTCTCTCTCTCTCTCTCTCTCCTCTCTCTCTCTTCTCTCCTTCTCTCTTCTTCTCGCCTCATCTCCCCTCTCATATATATATATATATATATATATATATATATAAAATGACACAGTAACTCAATAATAGGCATCCTCTACAACACTCTCACTTCACACATCAGATTTATTATATATAAACTCCAGAGACTGTAAGACAACAGGTCTAAAGAACAAATACCAACAATTAAAATAAAAAAATGGAAAAACAATTAAAAATGAAAACATGCTCTCTGCAGAAGTCACATTATCCTAAATGCTTTCTTGCATATGGATAACATGATCAATGCAACTGAACTAAAGGCAGGCAGGCAGAACAAGAATGTCTCACCGTCACTGCAATCCTCACTGGATTTATATTTAATGGTAACCTGTGTAGTAGCTGCAAAGATATTTTTGACCTACACCAAAACCTTGGTATGCTCCCTTTATCCAAAGTTTCTACAAAAGTTATCACTTAAGTATTCATCAGCTTGGTTCAGCAGTCACAGGAACAGCAATTTCTGAAGGTTACTGGAGGTTACCCTTGGGTTCTCCTCCTTCATTGTTGCACCTTTACAGAGGAGTATCAGTAGTACTGGATTTCCTTATTTTGCAAATACTTTTTAAATTGGGGGCTGATGCACACCTATGTCTTTTTAACTACACCTCCACAATACCGTGACCATCACCAGAAAAACCTGTGTAGGATTGGTTCCTGCCTTGTACCCTGTGCTGCCGAATAGGTTTATGCCCCTACGGCTTGGAATTGGATTACGTGGGTATGGAAAAATAAATGAATGAATGAATGAATGAAAAGGAGATGTCAAAAAATGGCTACTAGGACTTCACATATAAGCTCATTGGTTTGTCATAAACCCATGTAGAGGAGTGTGTCGCTTTCTTTGAAAAATGTTCACTTTGGGGGTGTGGCCTGATAGACCTTACACAGCTGATTTTACATCCATCACATTATACAATAGACGTCAATGAACTAATATGAAACGTCTGTTTAGAGACCTTAGTTTTTGTTTAGTTTGTTACCGTTTTATTTAGTTATTTTCTTACCTAGATCTTCCAAATATAATTGGAAATATGCGTGGAAGGAGCAAACTAATAAATACCTAAAGAATTGAGATACCACTGTACATTTATCAGGCATAACATCATGACCACCTCCTTGTTTCTACACTCTTTGTTCATTTCATCAGTTTCACTTATCATATAAAAGCAATTTGCAGTTCTACAATTACAGACTGTAGTCCATCTTTCTCTACACACTTTGTTATTCCCCGTTACTCTGTTCTCTAATGGTCAGGTTTGTTTGTTTGGGTTTATTGCCATTCCAGCTCAAACAGGCCTGTACATGGCATTGAATAGGTTCAAAACGTTTCTATTACTAACAAAGAGGATGGATCAGAAATTGGATTACATTTGGTCTTTAACCTTTAGATGGTCCAAAAAGTTCAGAATCCTTCCCCGGGGGGTTTCGTTCAAACACATCTTTCATATTGTCTACTTTATAGTATTTCTTCCTGATGTTGTTCGTTGCGGGGCAGTCTGTTAAGAGATGTTTTATTGTTAGTTGTGAAAGGCAGGTCTGACAGGATGACGCATCTTCCCCAAGGAGGAGGTGGCGGTGTGTTAGGGCTGAATGGCCTATGCGACATCTTGTTAGTGCCGTTTCGTCTCGTCTTTTTAATGGGTAATAAGTAGGAATCCTCTCGAGCCTCAGTTTGATTTCATGTAGCTTGTTTGACATGCATTGGCTCCATTCCTCCTGCCATGAGATTTGCCAAAGTCTTCTGACTCTGTAGAGGGCGTCCGTGGGTGGGCCAGGCCATTTCTTTGCCAGCAGCTTTTTTGGCTAGGTTTTCTGCTTCCTTGTTACCCATTATGTTACAATGGCTCAGGATCCAGCAATACATGGTGTAGACTCCCTGCTCTCTTAGGTCTTTGTCCTTCACTAGAAGTTCTATGATGATGGGGTCTTGATGCATGTTCAATAATCCAGGTAAGAAAATCCCAAAGGTTGAATCTGGTCATCTGGACATAGACAAAATCTATGTCCAGATGAACAGATTCAACTTCTGGGATGATGGGGTGTTGCGTTTGTAGAGATATCAGTCCTTGTAAGTAGGGCTGCAACTAACGATTATTTTAATAATCGATTAATCGGTCGATTATTTTTTCGATGAATCGGGTTAAAAAAAAAAAAAAAAAAAACACCTTTCCATGTCTTTATTCAGAAATATAACATTAAATAACAGAGCAAATAAGTGCTTACAATAAATGAATAATAATAAATTACATTTATTAATAAATTCAAATAAATTAAATAATAAAGAAAAATAAGTGCATCTCTGATGCAAACACTACAAACAAACTCATTCACTCCCTGTCTTTAGGAACTTTGCATTGCAATCCAAAAATGTTATCATGTCAACATGCTCCTGGCTAAAGCTGGCTCTCTTTTTTAGAGACTATGGCTATGTCCACACGTACATGGGTATTTTCTAAAACAGGGATTTTCAGATTTGTTTATAAAAAACCTCACGTCCACACAAGCACTGTTTAAACAAAAAACTAAAACGACCTAAAACGCCGTTTTCGTGGAACACGGATATTTTTAAAAACGTAGCTTTTTCTCTGCGTTTTGATCTTTCGTCCACACGAAAACGGCGTTTTAGGTCACTGAAAACGGACTTTTCTTTTTTTGCAAAACTCAGGGTGAAGATTTTCAGAAACTTCGTTTTCAGCGTTGTCGTTGGACTGGGGAAAATGGAGTTTCTTGCTTGTAACGTCATTTGTGCGCCGTTATCTCCTTTGTTTACATGAGGCGATTTTGTGCAATAGCCAAAATAGTGCCAGCTGTAACACTGCTGACCGAACTTGTTACAAATCTACAAATACATTTACAATTATTACTTTTTCATTATACTGAAGAACAGAGGCGTCAGAATGCCTTACGGAGGTCACTACTATATCCATCACACCCACAAAGCAGTTCCCGCCTCCAGCGTCGCCGGTTTGGGATGAGAGCCGGTCGGACCTCTCGTTAGTGGAACGAAGTGGTTATTGAAGAACAATGGCGAGAAAATGTTCGTATGCATAGGACATTGCTGTTGTCGTTGAGTGAGCTGCTTCGCCGGCATATAGGACTGCTGGTTTGGCACTGCTCTTGACAGCAACTGTGTGCGTTTGTGCGTTTTCATGTGGACGAAGTTTTTTGTGTAAACAGTGCTTGTGTGGACGGGATGTTTTTTATAAACGAATTTAAACCCCCGTTTTAGAAAATACCCGTGCACGTGTGGACATAGCCTTAATGCTAACTTGTTTTGAAGATTCCGCGTCGGCTCCGCCTCGCTCCGCTCAATCGCTCGTGTTTTTTTTTTTCCAACGCTGACCGCAAGTGCCGCAAGTAACGTGAGCGGATATGATAAGGCGGGGGACACATAAATCATGCGACACGACGAATCGATAATGAAATTCGTTGTCAACGCTTTTAATAATCGATTTTTATCGATTGTTGCAGCCCTACTTGTAAGCAAGATTTAGAGTCAGTGCATATACTTATACGGGGTTATCCGTATGTAGTTCATGGCTAGGAGAATGGCATGGGCTTCCGCTGTGAAGACGGAGCTGTTTTGGCTAACGGTCACAGATCAGGTACTGTTTGGGTTGGATGATTCTCAGCACTGCAGTGACACTGATGTGGTGGGGGTGTTAGTGTGTGTTGTGCTGGTACAAGTGGATCAGACACAGCAGTGCTGCTGGAGGTTTTAAACACCTCAGTGTCACTGCTGGACTGAAAATTTTCCACCTACCAAAAATGTCCAGCCACCAGCATCCTGTAGTGTCACTGCAATGATCCACCAACCAGATAGTACCTGATCTGTGGTGGTCCTGTGGGGAACCTGACCATTAGAGAACAGAGTGAAAGGAGGCCAACAAGGTTTGTAGAGAAACAGACAGACTGGAGTCTGTAGTAAAAGAACTACAGAGTGCTACCATATGGTAAACAGAGCTGATATAATGGTCAGTGAGTGTAGCAACAAGGGGTGGGTGGAAATAATATTCTGACATGACTGTGTATTTTGTTGTGCTATTCAATCTGACTTAGCATTATGCATACCTTGAACAGTTTTGCTCCAGGTATAGCTGGCACTGGTTCTTCTTTGTACTGCAAGTCTTGCTCATCAAAGAACTGCTTTATGGCTTTCTCAGAAAACTCCACACCAACAACTGTGTGACCCATGTCAGCCAGCCTGAGACAGACAAACTTACCATGCATTAATAACTGACCAACAGCAGGAAGATCAATCAATAGACTGTACTTACAAAGATATAGATACTTGGCCACCTACCATTTAATGTCTACAGCCTTACCGCAGAGAGGGAAGAGGAAGCGAATCTGCTGTCTTCCACAAATTACTTTATCTATATTGTTCTTTAGCATGCTGTAGAAAGGGTACAGAATGCAACAAAGAGGAATCTAAGTGCAAATCTATCCGAGATAATGAAACATTTTGCGAGATAGGCTTACATTTTGGAAATGCACACCATGCAGTCACTGTTCATAGCTGTAATGATTAGATACAAAAAGTGCCACTTGCTTGTGAATGTGAGATTGGTGAAATCCAATCTTCCCCTCCTGCCATTTTTCCTCCCATTCACTTAGTGCCATCACCCGATCTGCTTGAGAAGACATTTTCCACAACCTGTCGCCTCAACCTTGAAGTGAAGAGTATGAAAGTCCAGTGATTAGGTAGTACAGGACTGAATTAGAGATGCACCGATTGCAATTTTCTTGGCCTACCTCAATTTCCCATTTTTTAAAAACATACAACTGACCGATTCCGATCTTCGCCGATTCTGTCCAAGAATTATAAATGACGGCATACAGATAATTTCTGTTCAAGTTTTCTTTTAATGGAACTTCTTCACTGCTTAAGAAATATAGCAGAAGCTGCTGGCTTGTGTCTGGCTCTGCACTCTCAGCAGAGCTAGCTTTAGCTTTGTCAAATTCCACATATTCAGCGAGGTAATGCTGTTTTAAATGTATTGTTCTGAGTATATCACTGTTGCGTCACTAATACTGCACCTATATAGGAAGAGACTATTTAGTGCACCAAGTAGTAGCATTGAAGCACAACTGAAATTTAACACTTCCTCGTCATCAGCACCGATCTGTCCCATAAACAAACACACAGTTTAAAGCTCGAACTGCGTTTAAAGACTAACTGAATTGTGTATTAATGTTAGTGAAAGCAGTGTTTTTCATGTGTTGTGAATCAATGTCCGGAACAGAATCAGTTATATGAGACTGATCGGCTGATCACCGCTCGCGGCCGATCACATTGTAAACCGGATGTTTCCGGTCACCAGCCCATGCATCTATAGATTGAATCCTGTGAAAAGATAAGCACAGGTAATATACAAATCTAGTACAAAACATGTTCTAGGAACACTATTGGGAACTAGGACGTATATGTCAGAAGATTGATTCTGTGGTTACTGAACCATTTTTGTGTGTTTTTGGATGCATGTTGTCAATAATTACCCTTCGGACGATTCTAGGTTGTGTTTGCTGATCATCTGCACAAGATGTTGGTTTACAAAGCATTCTGGTCATTGGTAGACTATAGGAGCCTGAACAGAAAGGTTTTGCTGGAAAAACAGCAAGCCCGTGCTGGTTTACCAACTATACCAACATCAGACCAGTATAGAGCAGCATGGAAAGGGCTGATATTTGTTGCTGTCGAAGCAGGGTAAAGGTTCATTCTGCTAAACAGAAAAGTCTGCTGTGTAGAACTTGCTGACTTCACCGTATCATTTTGAACACAGCCAATACACAATGACAGTACACGTGACGGGAACGCTCCAACCTTGTGCTCTCGTATGACAACTGTACACTGTATTTCTAGCATAGTCATAAGTGTAATGCAATTATTCTTAAGCACAACAACTGAATGAGTCAAGTGTTTCAATCACTGTAATAGCAAATAAACGAAGTTAACTCCTATACATAATACCTTTGTTGCCAGGTTACTACACTGTTCATTGTTTACTATCGAAATGAGTTTTAGAGCACGCATTATAAACATTAATACGTTTGCAAATACAAACAAGAAGTATAGTATTGCACTCACAGTTAAGTTACAAACCGACTGTCGTTCAAAGGTGTGAAGACTACAGGTACAGCCCAGGAAAGGAAGTGAGCTGATACAACACTGGTATAGGACAGCTCAGCGTCAGCTGCGTACTGTGTTCTAAACACTACAATGCTCCCTACTGCGGACGCCCTACGAAGTGCTCTGAATTTCTATACGCTATTTCAAATGGACACTCGTTTACTTGAATGCTTTGTGTTTAATATTCGACACCACTTTCAGACCTAAATAAATAGCACACTACACAGTGAAGAACACACGTTCGTCACTTACAGTAGCCATTATTAAACAAAATGCATTGCACAGGCTGGCGTCACACAGCAACTTTATACGACTGGCTCAATCCGTGTGCCCCCTCTGGTGGGCCATGGTGGTACTGCAGATGTATTACGTAACCACAACGTAGAACGCGCACGTCCAAATACAGAAAAATACTGAAACACAAACTGAAAGACTGAACATTAAACCTGCACACCACTGCATGCTCACATCCTGTGCTTTAGATTGACAAACCAAAACAAACAAACACACAATTGTTCACATATCTTTACAAACAGCCTCTGGAAATCACCTCAAACACACAGTTTGTGACGTCATCCTAGGCACATGTGATTAAGAACAATAACCCTACTTACTTTTTCAAAAGAAAAAATATCATGTTTTTCATATAAACCTCTTCCAAGTACAATATCTTATTTACAAACTGAAAACAACTTCTCAAACTTCTTAAACTTCTTACATCCTGCAGTGGTGCTTGAAAGTTTGTGTGAACCCTTTAGAATTTTCTATATTTCTGCATAAATGTGACTTAAAACATCATCAGATTTTCACACAAGTCCTAAAAGGAGATAAAGAGAACCCAGGTAAACAAATGAAACAAAAATATTATACCTGGTCACTTATTTACTGAGGAAAATGATCCAATATTACATATTAGTGAGTGGCAAAAGTATGTGTACCTCGGATTAGCAGTTAATTTGAAGATGAAATTACAGTCAGGTGTTTTTAATCAATGGGATGACAATCAGGTGTGAGTGGGCACACTGTTTTATTTAAAGAGGACTCAAGGATACTGCTTTGGTACCAAATCATGATTACAATCACCTGTTGCCATGGCTTGTTTGAAATCACGTTTGAAATCTCACTAGCCATAAATTGCCCCATCCCAAATTTTTTTGGAATGTCTTGCAGGCTTGAAATGCAGGAATGGATGTTCCATGTTGACCAGATAAAACATGAAATATATTTGGTTCATAATATCTGTAATTAAATAAACAACAAGTTAAATGGGTTAAACGGGTTGCCACTGTCTCGTGTGATCCCTCTTGGCTGTGTTACCTACCAGTTCTCCTCTTTCTAGCTCTGCTGCTATAGCTAATGCTGCCGGGGTCTCATGCTACACATGGCATCAATGATTGTTAATAGACACTGTGCTCTTAATCAATAACTAATTACATTTTCTGTTTTCTCTCCGAGCTGTGTTGCGGTACCAGTTCCAGCTCCACACATGATGTTCATCCACTGCAGCTTCACTCAAGCTGCTTCCATCATCAGCTCCAGCCCCACCATACCAGGGCCACTTAATGCCGATGTGCATATTTCACATTTATTCGAACTACGACTCCATGACTTTAGTTTCATTCTTAGATTTATCTTCTATGCCGCCCAAGGAGGTTGGGTCCCCTTTTGAGTCTTGGTCCTCCCAAGGTTTCTTCCTCACAAAACTTAGGGAGTTTTTCCTTGCCACTGTCGCCCTAGGCTTGCTCAATTTGGGATTGGATGTAGTTATTAGGAGATAATCTAAACTTGTAAAGTTGCTTTGAGACAACGCTCCATTGTAAAAAGCGCTATATAAATAAATCTGACTTGACTTGACTTGACTTAAATGTAAGACACACTGTTTTTTTCATTGGGTTTGGGTTTGTAAAAAATACACACATTATTATATGACACATTATTATCTGCTACTGTAGATCCCAACGGGCTTCTCATAATCGTGATTTCTAAGAGCCCTAGACAATGGATCAGGTGTGGACGTAGGTTATATAATGTAGGTGCATGAATGATATTGCGTAAGAACTATATAATTATGGATTATAGTTAGAAAGACTATGTTGAGTGTTAAATGTATATAGAAGCATAAACCAGTATTCAAACTCTGTATTGAAAACCCTTTTGTGCAGCCATGCTGTGTTTATTTTTTCCTCATTATTAGTTGTCAGTTGTATTAGCGCTGTGTGATTGTTAGGACAGTTCCAATCTGAACCACTAGGGGAGGCAAAGTCTAGTAAATTTTCAGGTCACCTTGTCTGATTGGCTGTTGCTAAGACACTAACTACATACCGTCACTGTAAACATACTCACTGACTTCAAAGACTTTTTTGAGTTGGATGAGGTTTGAAAGAAATGCCAACGTTACTAAAAGAAACGGAAAGAAATGAAGGTGTCTATGAGGTAATTATTCTAATGTATTTAAAATGAATGCAATGAAGGGTTTTCATAGATCATAGTGTCCCGTAGAGTGAACGTAGGAGTTTGGTACGTATTAATACTATTCTGGTATGAACTTATCTTTGTTACCAGACAAACTGGAAACCTTGTCCTTTTTCTTTTTGTAAAGTAACAGAGCCGTTAATAGTGAACACAATAATACGGCAATTTGTATTTATCTTTACCTTCTAATAAAGGTCTGCAGACTACCATAAGAGTACAGTAAATCTGTATGCAGCGAGTGAGAGTGTATTTTAGCATTTATTAATAATTTGTTAGGGCTTCTCTTCTAAAAGGGACTTTAAAAGGAGTGACCCAGTAGTGCAGGGTTAGTACCCCATAGCTCCAGCTTTGATTCCTGTCTCTGATTTCAGGCTGTGTAGTGTTTGGTATGCTTTGGTATGGTGTCCTCCACTTTTCCTTTACCTCACAATATAATTGTATGCGACTTGAGTACTCAAAAGCCAGTGGAAGTAGCTGTGGATAAACAAATCCTTGCTTAAGGGCCTAAGAGAGTTTTTCTCCAGGGTGTGTCCTTGCCTTGCAGCCAGTGTTCCCAGGATGGGTTCCAGCCCTCCACCAACTCTAATACTAATAGAATAAAAGAGGACACTAATGAGAAATAAATTAACCAATCAATTAATAAAGTAATGAATTAAAGAAGGACTTGTAGTTTAGACCCTACCACATTAGTTGACAATGTTGTTGCTGAATCTTCACATAGATGTGTGGTGCAGAAGTTTGAAGATTCAGTGCAAAAAATGTAAGGAATATCATGACTATTCTAAAATGAATGCCAATAGATTTTATCATTTACCATTTGTTAAGGCAAGTGTCCCACCTCCCGGAAGATGGGACTGGAATGATGAAACCCAAAGCTTGGAGTTCATCCAGTAAGCTGATCCATTATTTCCTTTTTTGATTTTTGATTTGTTGACACATGGTTAGACAAGTTTAGGAAACTGAAATTTCAACTTGTTGTTTCAACAGTTTTAACAATCCACTGGAGATCAAAGAAAAGAGAAAAAAGACAAAAACTTCTTCTTATCAAGAGCATTTTAGAAAGCATCTAGTAAGGTGAATATTGGGTTGCAATATTTGTAGTTCGTAAATTAAGCTCTAAAAGTTATTATATTTAAAAACTGTAATTCAATACTGTGTGCTTAATATAAGCAGAATTACTTCACACATCTCTGGATTAAGTCTGGGTTTAATAAAGCGCAGCAGTGAAAATATTCAAAAAACCAAATGAGCTAATTGTAGTTTAACGTATATTTTAAGGATCTCACAGTGCCAGTCAGCAGTCAGTGGAGGGAGCTCTGGTCTGAGAAAGACTGTGGGACCTGCTGAGCTGCATGCCTATACTTCTGCTGTAAGAAACTCACAGAATGATTTGGTCACCATTGAGGATATTAAAAGTAATTCCCCCACACTCTACTCACATTGACAGTAAACATTTTAATACTAAAGCAATGATGCTTCTAACATCAGCAGTGCTTTTACATGGATCATTAATGCAGTCCAAGCTACTTTGAAACTTGATGTAGATACATGCAACAATCTGAGATTGGTATATTTTGCAGAAGTGGCAGTCTCTCTAGTGCATGAGAAGGAGGCCTATCCAATTCCTTTATGCTTCCTGACCATGATTAAGTAAGTTATCTGACCATTCTACTTTATTCAAACTAACTAGTAGACATTAACACCTTTATTTTCATACTATCAGCTGTACTGATCATCAAATTGTTTCGATTACAGGAGTAGAGACCTGGACAAGTTTCTGGTTGGTCTCTTTCTGTATCTCCATTGCCACTGGCAGAGGAAAGCTCTGGCAGAGAGGCCTAAATCCATCATGATGTGAGTGAAAAAAGATTAAGTGTGTTATTATTAAATGTTAATGCAGGTTCTGTTTGAAAGGGATTGCATATACAGTGGGGAAAAAGTGTTTAGTCAGCCACTGATTGTGCAAGTTCTCCTACTTGATGAGAGACGTCTGTAATTTTCATCATTACTTCAACTATGAGAGACAAAATGAGAAAAAAAATCCAGGAAATCACATTTGTAGGATTTTTAAAGAAATTAATTGTAAATCATGGTGGAAAATAAGTATTTGGTCACAAGCAAGCAAGATTTCTGGCTCTCACAGACCTGTAACTTCTTCTTTAATAATTTCTTCTGTCCTCCACTTGTTACCTGTATTAATGGCAACTGTTTGACCTTGTTATCTGTATAAAAGACACCTGTCCACAGTCTCAAACAGTCAGACTCCAAACTCAACCATTGCCAAAACCAAAGAGCTGTCGAAGGACACCAGGAAGAAAATTGTAGACCTGCACCAGGCTGGGAAGAGTGAATCTACAATAGGCAAGCAGGTTGGTGTGAATAAATCAACTGTGGGAGCAATTGTAAGAAAATGGAAGACATGCAAGCCCATTGATAATCTCTCTCAATCCGGGGCCCCACGCAAGATCTTATCCTGTGGGGTCAAAATGATAATCAGAATATGAGCAAAAATCCCAGAACTACATAGAGGGACCTGATGAATGACCTGCAGAAAGCAGGGACCAAAGTAACAAAGGTTACCATCAGTAACACACTACGCCGAGAGGGACTCAGATCCTGCAGTGCCAGGCGTGTTCCGGCCCAGTACATGTCCAGGCCCATCTGAAGTTTGCCAGAAAGCATATGAATGATTCAGAAGACGATTGGGAGAATATCATGTGGTCAGATGAAAACAAAGTAGAACTTTTTGTTTTCAAAAACTCAACTCGTCGTGTTTGGAGGAAGAAGACGTTTGAGTGCTTTTATGTTTAGGACAGATGGGGGTAACAGACACAGTTTCAATAATTTTCAGATGTTTACGTCTGATGCTGATATCCAAACTGCTACTAAGAATTGTAGCTATTGTGTAGTGCTTTTAGATACTAAGAATTGCTACTTTATGTTGACTGGTGTCTCCATATGGCTTTGTCCTGATTACAGTGAAGGCTTTTACAGTGACAGTGCTAACAGTAACCTGACCTACTGCACTAATGATGGCTACTTGTAAATCTGGATTAGCATGATCCCTTTTCTTTTGGTCACCACAGAGTGCAGAGCGTGACGGAAAGGCAGATGATGGCAGAGGCAATTGCTAAAGTGGAGCTGGCCAAGAAGCACCTGGCCTTATGTTACTCCCATCTTGTGCTAGGGACAGACCTTAGCCAACAGCATCACATGGCCTGTGGCAGGTCAGTGCCAAGATGAGAACATTGAATATCTTTCCCATTGACATGTACATGTCCTGCCACATAAATGATTTATTAGCTGGCTGATCTTACCTTGCATTTGGGTTTACAATGGTAGACGGGTTAGTTCTGAATAATTGCAAACAGCAGATTGCCTGGAAGAATAATGCCCATTCATAAGTTCAGACTGATTGAACTGTTGTGTCATTCTGCTGTGCTAATGTGCAACGATGAATTACAAAGTTATATAACACTTTATGGTTTGTGTTCACAGGAACAGAGTGTCATCCACTTACCAAGACAGGCTGTTGTTTGAGGTTATTTAAACATTTGTTATTTTCCTGTTAGTCTTGTTTTTTAGGCTGAGGCAGCATTTACTTTCACTTCTCATGATCGCAATCAATATATTCCATTTCCTCCTGTCTATTTAAAGAAATGGAAAATACACAAAATATTACTTTTTGACCAGGCATCTTTCCTTTCATGTCATTACAAATGTGCATTTTGTAAGTAATACTCCAACATTTTTACATCTCAGTACTTTCTGTTGTATCAAACACAGTTTTTCACCAGTGAACTTAATTCTCATGCTTCTAATATTAGCTTAAATCACCATAATCTGGAAACTAGATTTGGACTTGCATAAGACATTTTCTCGCACTTTGTTCTGAATCCTTTATTATTAAGACCAAGTACAATTTTTTTGTTTTGTGAATTTGTGTTATGTAGACATAATTGAAACATTCAGCAACTGGCTTTATGTGCCCATATTAAACAAATAGAGAAACATTGCCCATTTTGAGCACATTTTGTATAAACTGTATAGAGAAACATATCTTACGTTAAATACAGCTGTGCTACAGATTGTGGATAGAGATTAAGTTAAAAATTGCTGGACTACTTCTTAAGTAAGTAACCAAATGATCGTAGACATTAAACAATCTGTTTTGCTTTCATATGCCAGTGCCTGTACAGTTTCTTCTGCTATGCGGCATGGGTTACATTTGGAAGGCGAAATCTGAAGGACATCCAGGCTGAGATTGGTAGCTTGTTGCGATCTGACACATTCAATCCTGCCCTGATGGCTGAAGAAAATGAAGAAGATGAGGAGCAAGGAATTATCCAAAAAGAGATGCAGCTTGAGATGGAGAATCCTACAAGAACTGTCAGAAAAAACAGGTCTAAGTCACATCAACTAAAGCAGTTTAAGTCTGTACTATGAAGTAGTGTACAATGTGTAAAAAATGGGCATTTATTTTCCGGCAGCTATTTTTGTGTTTATACAAAACATCTTTGTTATAAAGTTGGCACTTTACATATGTAGTAACTTAAAATAATTGCCTAAATTCTAATCCAGGAAGTCTCGGCATTGGCCAGCCCTCAGCTGTATGCTGACCCAGCGCTCACCTGTCCTGGTATCGGTACTGCCTTCCACACGAGAAAAAGCACCTCATCTGTTCCAGAGTTCTGGCCTCTGCAAGCAACACACAAATCAGCTCATAGTCACAGATGTTCTAATGGAGGAACTCAGCCAACAGCTGGCTGCTTGCAGGTGTGAAATGAGTTTATAATTACTCGGACAGAAAGAGTTGTATGTATGGAAAGGTAATCGTTTTACTTGACCTTTCAAGTTTAACCTTGCTTTTTCCTCCTGGGTTCTTAGATTTGGTATACTGGGGATGTCTCTGAGCCAGTTCAACTACAACACGCTGATGCCTTGTGGAGCCAAGAAAGAGATTGGAGAGACAGATGATGAGGATAGTGACGATGATGATTATGAAAATGAAAATCTGGCAGTAGATGTTAAGGGTAAGAAGGCCTCCTTTCAGCACCAGAGATCCACAACAACAGCAGGCAAACGCAGCAACCTCAGCCGTGCTCACACTGTGACCTCAAGAGCTACAACTGAAGCAGTATCCTCGGACGTGGATTGATTTTGTCTTGTGTGTGTGGTTTTACTAAGCATAAAAACGTTTTTGGCAGAACGTAGAAAAATTTCACAACACCACATATTTCATCTATCTGTTTTCTATCTTCTTATGTTCCCAAAAATACATGTTGCCTACAAAAATTGTGTTGTATTATCCATTCACAGCAATATTTTTTTTTAAATATACTCATTGACAAAAAATGAAGTACCCAGGTAGAAATGTGGGATTGCTGCAAAACTCGGCATGCAGTTATGTCGCAGGCAGATATGTAAATGATTACAGGTTTGGTCTGATTAGACACTGGGTCTTGCCACAAGAGGCTGTAAAATTGCTTCCCCCGGTGCTCTAAAAAGCTCTCAAAGGCTACTTTTTGGTACTGTACCTATTGGTGAGAGATCATTGACTGCCAGACATGCCTCTATGACACGTTTGCTCACAGCTGGGCCTGTAGATGCTCCACACTCATAGTTTTCAGAAGCTGGCAACCCAGCTTGTCCCATAAATGCTCGATTGGCGAAAAGTCTGGCAACTGAGCAGGCAAAGGAAGTGTTGCAATCTGGTGGAGACATTCCTGGGAAACCTGTGTGTGGGCGAGCATTATCCTGTTAAAAATTGCAAGTTGGAAGCCATGAGAGGAAACATGTGGCCACAGGATGGCCTGCACATATTGCTGATCTGTTAGTGTCCCTTGTATCACTACCAGGGGTGACCGACTGTCGATTGTAATGGCTTCCCAGATCATCACACCAGCAGTTTGAGCAGTGTGTCACGCCACAACAAAGACAGGATTTAATTGCTCACCAGGAAACATCCATACTCGAACCAGACTGTTGTAGGATCCCAAACAGAACCTGAATTTGTCCCTAAAGACAATACGGTCCCAGTCCGTAGCAATCCAGGTTTCTCATTCATGACACCACTGCTTTTCTACTAAGCACCTGGAAATGGTCCGGGCAGAGACAGGGGTGCGTAGTGAAGGTAACACCTGTATCTGGATGGTGGACAACGACACTGCGGGATCTGCTTGTACTTGTCGATGGATCAAACGACCCTCTCTGCTGGTGGTCTGTCTGGGCCATCCAGATCCTGTTTGTGGTCTGTATGTGCTCTCACAAAACCACTGCTCCCAATACCTCCTAATAGCTAGGTCAGATTGGCCTGGATGGTGGGCAATTTGTGGCCATCCTGCTTCTCTCAATCCAGTGATGCGCCTCTTCTCAAAGTCTCTCAACTGGGCAAAATGTCTTTGAAGTAAGTTGTAGAGGCATGTCTAGCAGTCAACAGTTTCTGACTAAGAGGTACACTACCCAAAAGTAGCCTTTGAGAGCCTTTTCATAGGGCAGCAGGGGAAGCACTTCTATGTCTTCTATGACACTGGCAAGACCCAGTGTCTAATCAGACCACACCTGTAATCCTTTGCAATACTGCCTGAGACATAACTGCATGCCAAGTTTTGCAGCAATCCGACATTTCTATCTGGGGACTATGGTAGCCTAGTGGGTAAGGTACTGGCCTATGGACCACAAGGTCCAGGGTTCAAATCCCACCTCTGCCAAGCTGCCACTGTTGAGCCCTTGAGCAAGGCCCTTAACCCACAATTGCTTGCATTGTAAGACTGTACCAATTGTAAGTCGCTCTGGATAAGGGCGTATGCTAAATGCTGTAAATGTAAATGGGTGCTTTATTTTGCTTTATTTTTTTGTCAATGAGTGCATTGGCTAACCGACTAAAGGAACGGACAGCCAAAGATTTACTCTGACCAGCTAGGTTAATGTCATTAGATTGACATGTATGGAATTATCTACAATCATCTAACTGACTTGGAATTGTACCTGTTCCTGCTTTGCCTTTAATCTGATGTGGAGTCATTGAAATATTGTACTTGACATACCATAAAAACAGTATGGTCTCAAAACAGCTAAGTAATATACTGTATAATTTAAGAAATATCACAATGTAGAACTGGGTGTATTTCCTTGTTACACATTTGTCTTTCAAGCATGACCTTTGTTTTCATCCCTATATTTCACTGTCTGTATAGCCTCCATATGGCACACTTGGTGTGCTGGCAACCTAACTGATGAAAACAGCAGAAGGAGCTTTGCCATCCTACTAATTGGATAGATTATCTGGGCTGCCGTGGAGGGTAATCTGGGTCTGTGTGGGGAAGGCAGGAATGTGTGCTTGTGCGTGTATGGTGTAGTTTGTGACTGCATGAGTCAAATCCTCAGCCATTTTCAGTCAATACAGAATTCATATTCTGCAACAGTTTATTTGCCATATTGTATGCTTTCATTCCTATTAGACTATTTCAACCACATTGAACTAGAAAGTTACCTTGGGTTGGTTGACACATTTGACACAGTTACAGTTTTGCTGGCATTAGATTTCATTTTATGTGCTTAAAACTGCTGGTGTAACATACAGTGTATCACAAAAGTGAGTACACCCCTCACATTTCTGCAGATATTTAAGTATATCTTTTCATGGGACAACACTGACAAAATGACACTTTGACACAATGAAAAGTAGTCTGTGTGCAGCTTATATAACAGTGTAAATGTATTATTCCCTCAAAATAACTCAATATACAGCCATTAATGTCTAAACCACCGGCAACAAAAGTGAGTACACCCCTTAGTGAAAGTTCCTGAAGTGTCAATATTTTGTGTGGCCACCATTATTTTCCAGAACTGCCTTAACTCTCCTGGGCATGGAGTTTACCAGAGCTTCACAGGTTGCCACTGGTACGCAGAAATGTACTCACTTTTGTGATACACTGTATATGACATAAATATATCAAGTCCTATTTTTCTGAACTGGATATTTTGCAGGACCTTAAAACTGTAATTTGGCTGGAAGTTGCTAAAACCTGTCTGGGTTTCCTATGGTCCAGCAATATAGGAATGTAAAACGTGATGCTCTTACTCCAACATTAACCATGACTTTCTTAAATATGTACATTGAGAATAATGTGTCACATACTGAGCCTTTATAAATTAGTTCCTATGATGGTGGCACAGTGGCTTGATGAGTAGCACTGTTGCCTCATAGCAAGGTTCTAGATTCAGTCCGAGGTAGCATGGTCTGGGTCCTTTCTGTGTGGAGTCTGCATGTCCACCCTGCTCCAGTTTAGGGTAATTTATTATGCTAAAATGGCCCTAGTGTGTGAGCACGTCTGAGCGTGCAACTGTGATTGCCCTACAAAAGATTGGCACCCTGTCTAGGGCTGTTCCTGCCTTGTGCTGAGGGCTAGGCACTGGCTCTCCCGTGACCCTGTCCAGGAATAAGCAAATAAGAAAATGAATGAATGGTGGTCTTGGGGAGTCCCATTCCAATACAGTATTTAAAAATATTTATGCTGTCCAGGTAGATTTAATTTAGTAAGCCTACAAATGAAGCCTACAACCCTGGTTTGCTCACATTTCACAGTCATCATCTAAGCTGCCCAAGGTGGATGGGTCCGTTTTTAAAGCCTTGCTCCTCCCAGGGTTCCTTATAACGTTTAGGGAGTTTTACCGTCCTAGGCTTGCTCAATTCGGGATTGGACTTAAATAATAGATGATAATAGAAAATTGTAAAGCAGCTTTGAGACAATGCTCCAAAAAAAGCGCTTTAGAAATAAATCTGACTTTGACTTTGAAAGTGCACGCAATGTAATAGCGTGCCTACAGTCGGTCCTATTTTGAAATAAAAGGTAAATGATTAAAGGTAAACTGTTTTCTCTCTAAAATTTAGTTCAGAGCTAAGCTGTTTGACGCCGTTTCCTCCAATTTGTCCATTAGGGGGAGATAGCACACGTCGTTCAAGTGGGCAGAGCAGACCTCAGCCATGCAGCACACTGTATGAGATAAGAATGATCTGATTTGTACTGAGCTACAGCATAGGGAAGTAAAGTAAAAGCGTACTGACCATTTTAAATGCAAATAGGAAATTTCTAACTTACAATAAATCTAACGAAACAACACTCAGTCGTAAGGGGAATTATCTAAAAATGACTGAGCCATGTGCAGTGAGATAAACAGAAACAGGAACTAACCAGACTAAATAGCAGATTTTAAACCCACCTGTGGAGTTTACACTACTAATGTAACGTGGAACCCATTCCACGAAATCTTCCATCATCCGAACTAGAACAGATTCTAACCTTGCCTAAGATATTCATTCATTTATTTTCATACCCCCTTTATCCAAATCAGGGTCGCAGAGGGCTGGGGCTTAACTGGCAGCACAGGATTCAAAGTGAGCACCAACTCTAGACAGGGCGCCAACTCATCACAGTTCAAACTGAGACGCAGTGAGGTGAGGCTCCATCTATAAGTTATGTTGGAGCTAAGCCATTCAGGTCTTTATATGTCATTAGAAAGATTTTGAGGTCAGGGTAACCTACTACAGAAACCCCATTTCAGGGTTTAGGGGTTATGTAAAAATAACAGCACCATCTGAGCTGTAGGCTGGGTCTGCCTGGGGGTCGCTGTTGCAGCACCAGGCAACGACCCTCCACTTCTTCTCCCTCAGACTCAGCCAGTCTCACCTGTGTGACAGTTAACCTGGCTGGAAAGAGTCACCTGGACTTGAAACTGGGTCGCCATTTATCGTTTTATAGATGTATAGTATGTGAAATCTATGCAGCATGAAAGGCACTATGGTTTAGACTTGACTTTATAACTTTTTGCACTTGAGCACTGCATGGACGTTGGGGGAGTATACCCTACGCTCTCTCTTACACACTCCTTCTCTCTCTCCCTCTTGTCATATGGTCGGTTGATCTGTCAATCAGTGTCCAGGCGCTCCCCTTTCTGACCTGGTTTTACAGTTAAGAATACGGGCTGCAGGAGAGTTGGCGTGCAGAGCTACTCGCCATACAGAGATCGAAGAAATAAAAAGCAAATCTTATCATTTTTCTTTGATTCAGGGAAAGCGAAATTAAAG
This sequence comes from Ancistrus triradiatus, assembly GCA_025084515.1. NCBI lineage: Eukaryota > Metazoa > Chordata > Actinopteri > Siluriformes > Loricariidae > Ancistrus > Ancistrus triradiatus. The sequence continues at coordinate 81,030 of JAJAGP010000050.1, read as the reverse complement.
CCGTGTGAGCAAAAAAAGTAGGAGCCAGACTACTGATCAAAAAACAACACGTATCTGGTGGGCCTGGAGAGAAAGAGAAAGAAAGAGAGAGAGTGAGAGAGTGAAGGCATTAATCTGGCAATTAGACATCTAAACCACATTTTTACTAAAACTGCCCAAATTTGCAAACTGAAACAAATGAAAAACAAATCAGATAAACCAAAAGATAACAAATGGTTTGATAAAGAATGCCAACAGCTCAGGAAAGAGTTGAGGAACTTGTCTAACCAAAAAAGCACAGAGACCCAAAAACACAGATCTAACGCCTTCAATACTGTGACACTTTAAAAATGTATAAACGTACACTCAGAATCAAAAAAGCCCAATATACAAGAGCACAATTAAAACTGACTGAAGACTCCATAAACACAAACACCTTCTGGGAGCACTGGAATAACCTTAAAAAGCAGAAACCAGAGGAGCTGGCTATACAGAATGGGGATATTTGGATTAATCATTTTAAATCACTATATAAACAATCAACCGTAAATTCAGGTCACGAACAAAAATCTATAATCGAAATGCTAAACAAATTAGAATTGGCTATTAAAGACTCCCAGAACCCTCTAGACTACCAGATAACAGAGCAAGAACTTAAAGCTAAATTAAAAACTCTCAAACCAAACAAAGCCAGTGGACCTGATGGTATTCTGAACGAAATGATAAAGAACACAAGCCAGAACTTTCAGCTGTCCCTTCTCACAGTGTTTAACATGATTCTGAGTGTAGGTTATTTCCCTGACACCTGGACTCAAGGTCTCATCACACCCATTTTCAAGAGTGGAGACAGATTCGACCCAAACAACTACCGGGGCATCTGTGTGAGCAGTAACCTGGGGAAGCTCTTCTGTAGCATTATCAACTCCAGAATGATATGAAACACAGTGTCCTGAGTAGAAGTCAAATTGGATTTATACCAAATCACCACACCACAGATCATATTTACACCCTACACACACTAATTGATCTATATGTAAACCAAAAGAAAAATCAAATCTTTGCTTGTTTTATAGATTTTCAAAAAGCATTTGACTCCATTTGGCACCAAGGCTTATTTTATAAAGTTTTAAACAGTGGTGTAGGAGGTAAAACATATGACATCATAAAATCCATGTACACAAACAACAAATGTGGCATAAAAATTGGCAACAAAAGGACCAACTTCATCTCTCAGGAGCGTGGAGTGAGACAGGTTTGCTGCTTAAGTCCAACACTATTTAACATTTACATTAACGAATTGGCCTCCATGTTGGAGCGTTCTGCAGCCCCCGGTCTCACCCTGCACAACTCTGAGATCAAGTTCCTGCTGTATGCAGATGACCTGGTCCTGCTGTCCCCCACTGCACAGGGTCTACAGCAGAACCTGGACCTACTGCAGCAGTTCTGTCAGACCTGGGCCCTGACAGTCAACCTGAAAAAGACCAAAACAATCATGTTCCAGAAAAGAGACAGATCTCAGGGAAACACACCTTTCACCTAGGAGCACACCAATAGAAAAACTGCAAAGAGTATAACTATTTAGGACTAAAAATTAATTCCAAAGGAAACTTCAATTCAGCTGTAAACGAACTGACAGAGAAAGCACGCAGGGCATTCTTACTCATAAAACGCCAGATCATTCCCCATACAAATACCAGTTTCAATTTGGCTTAAATTATATGAATCTGTAATAGAACCCATTTATTCTGTACGGGAGTGAGGTGTGGGGACCTCTCGCCAACCAAAACTTTAAATAAATGGGATAAACACCCAGCCGAAATTACTCACACTGAATTCTGCAAAATAATTCTAGAAGTTCACAAAAATACGACACATAACGCATGTAGAGCAGAATTGGGGCAGATTTCCTCTACTACTGAAAATCCAAAAAAGATCCATCAAATACTGGTTACATGTAAAAAGCAGCGACCCAGAGTCTTACCATTTTTAAAGCCCTGCATAACCAAGAGCTGAGCAAAGTGGACAAGTCCCCTCATAGATGCCCTGAACCTCAACCCTCAACCCCACAATAACCTTATACTAACCCACACTAACACCACAACCACTTCAGGACCAGCTGAAGCCCACATCAATCAGAGTAAACCAAATTATTATAACCCAACAAAAACAAAACTACTACATCACTCATTGGAAGAAAGAAACTGCAGCACAGAGTAAGATGCAGTGCTATCTGGCCCTAAATCGACAGTACGCTGTAGCAGAGTACCTGAGCACAGTGACTGACCAGAGACACAGAAACCATGCTGACGAGGTACAGACTCAGTGCTCACAAACTGAGCATCGAGACAGGCAGATACAAGAAGTCCTGGCTTCCCCCAGAGCAGAGAGTGTGGCACACACTGCAGCAGTAACAGGGTGGAAACAGAGCTGCACTTCCTAACAGAGTGCACCAGATACAGCTCTGTACGGGAGAAATACTTTCAGAAATTCAAAACATTCACCCCCAGTTCTGCTCCCTAACCAGCTCTGAGAAACTAAACTTCCTATTAGGAGAGCAGAGGGAGAGCTGCAGCCTCGCTGGACAGTACATATCAGCCTGCCATGATCTGAGGGACAGTGAGTGATGCACCCGAACACACACACACACACACACCACACACACACACACACACAAAAATAAGGCATCTTGATTAAACTCTAAAAATGTTATTATTTATTTATTTTAATTTAATTTTATTTCATTTTATTTTTATTTTATTTCATTTTATTTTATTTTTTATTTTTTGTTTGTCCTTAGTTTAGTGTTTTCTACGATTCTGTACTTTTTGTCTGTTTGATTCTTTCTTACTTACTATTTGTGATATGTATAAAACAATGTCTTTCAATGCTTTGGCAATATCGTACCCACTGTGACAGTCATGCCAATAAAGCTCATTGAATTGAATTGAATTGAATTGAGAGAGTGTGTTTGCGTTTGCGTTTGCGTTTGCGTTTGCGTTTGCGTGGGGAGGGAGAAAGAGCAGACTTGCTCAGTGGTGGAACAGATTTTTCGTTTTCATTTAGGAAGACGCGTGTTTGTCCTGGAAATTATGAGGAACCTTTGGATGATATTGACCATCGGCTTGACGGTCTTTCTTTCAGGAGAAATGGTGAGTTTAGGGCTTTAATGTCTTCTTACGTTTCTTCCTAGCTTTCTTCTCTTCATAAGAACTCCGCTCGTCTTCCATGTTGGGCTACTCCGTAAACCTGTAACCCTGGCGTTCCCAGTAAAGCGCCATAAGTCTTACGTGTAACCTAACTAATGTCTGTAGGATTAGTAACAGTCACGACCATTCGCGGTGGCGTGAAGGGAATTGGAATAAAACGTTAACGTTACATTTTTCGTGTTGTGTTTGACCGAAGAAATCCGTCGTTCACAAACACGAGGTCAGTAAGTAATGTGTCCCCTTAGTTGGAAGATATCTTTATGCAAACCGTTAGTAGGCTATGAAAAATAAGTTGGAGTTAAGTGTGTTGCTAATGTTTTCACGGCTGCTTGTACTGCTGATAGGTGTCCAGTCGAAGGTTTTGATTCTCACTTTTGTCCTGTAAAACTGTTCACCTTTTATCTCCGTGTGCAGTGGTGTGTGTATATATAATCATAATTATATGTGTAACTAATGCACGCAATGTTTATGCTTTGAATTGATATCATACATGTGTCCTAGAGTTTGTTTGCCAATATTTTTGTGGCAAAAGTCACTGTAACCACATTTAATCGTGTGACTGTAATAAACGGAGAGGTATTAATGACTTTGTCTTATATAAACTATATTCTGCTGTGTCGTGGTGCATTCTGGTAGGCTAAATACTTCACGGCTGTCTCATGGCGAAATCGGTTTTTGGAAATGAATCAGTCGCCATGGACAATAACAGATATGTTGCTGAAGTTTGTAACACAACCCATTTAACCATACATGCCTCTTCTAGGTTGCTGTAAAGGCACTGGCATTTTCTTAACGTAACCACAGAATTGTTTACAATAATATGATAATACCGAATTTTGTCAGGCAATATTTTTTCACGTTCAGTAAATGCAGTGCTATCACCAAAAGTCATATTTTATCGTAAATTGTACGCTGTGAAGTTTGCTTGATTGCTAGAAATTCGATAACGTAAAAGACAAACAGTATTTTGAGACAAACACCATTATATTTGTGTCTGCTGTTAATTAAATGGCGTAATCTATTGTTGGAATAAGCACAGCAATATAAAGTATAGTAGCAATGTGAAAAGGCAGGTAGAATGTTAGGCTATAACCTCCAAAAACTGATTTGTCTGTTGTAACTACAAATCACTGCATGACACAGCAAATGTTTTTGTTTATTTGTTTTGTTTGATGTTGCATCAGCATCAATAGTTTTCACAACAGGAGCAAGGCTACATCGCTACTAGTCTCAAACAGTCATACTGGGCCAATTTAAAGCAACCAGTTAACCTAAGGCAGTTAACCTGTCTTTGGAATGTGGGAGGAAACTGGAGTACCCGGAGTAATCCCACATATACACAGGCGGAGTCCAATAGGGTCCCAAGTGTACCCAGTCCATCACAGGGTTCTATAGCCACACCAATTGACCAATTGATTATAAGCAGTAGCTGCCCTCTATAAACAGTGGGTTACAAGTATCTGAGATCACATAATTGAATTCAGCCTGATCCACAATAATTCACTTGGTGTCAGAGGTTCAGCCTCCAGTGTAAGTGTAATGACACCACCAAATATAATACCTGCGTGTACCTGTTAATGTAGGCGCTATGTCAACGTGTCAGGCCACGGAACCCTCAGACATTCTTGCACTATGTGATATATAAATGTTAATCATGGTATTCTAGCAGTGCAAAGAAAATTAAGAGTGTTTTGAAAACTGTCATAACGCTCCAAAACAAAACCTTAAGGTATTTGTTCTTAGTGTCAAGACGGCTACGTGTTGAATTGAGAAACAGGGATTAACCATATCAGAAATATTATGAAACTCGTATACTCCGTACTCAAAATGTGTGATGTGACATTTATGCTATTGGTATCATATCATTTAATAGTATGGCATTCATTCCCATGCTCTCCTATAGTTTGGGAGCCCACAATAAAACAGTGGTCATAAGGTGACTGGGCCCATAGAGCATTCGTTTTATTTCACAGCCTGTCCAAAATAGACCATAATGTCTTGACAAAATGAAGATGCCCGTTGTATATGAAGCTAAGGGTGTTTTCACATGTAGTTTGTTTTTTTTAAAGGAAACAAACTCAGTTCTTTTAAAGTGAATCTGAAAGCAAATCAACTGCAACTGATCTCAGTTGTGTTCAGTGATAGCAAACTTTAAAGACTACTCACTATATGTATTCATTTATTAATGTTGCTGTTTTAAAGCAAACGAGAAGACAGAAAATATGATGTGAAATAACAAAGCTGTAAGAAAACCCATTTATATTAAGGACACAGATTAAAAAATGCAGTGGTAGAATGGAATAATTTTGCTAATATTGATTATATTGTTATCAATCAGAGACGTTTAACATGAAGAACACATGGGATAAACAATGGAGATTAGTGGTCGGTCCAATGCACAAATCATTCATAATTGGTGATTCCTCCCGAAACTGTACTCCTATAACCAGCAGCAATGATGAGAGCTGGAGATTCGTATCGCATGTAGGATAGTCGCTAACAGCGCCGTACGGTAAACCTCGGCTTTTCTGTTTTCCATACTGCGAACAGAATGTGGTCTGGGACCCTTTTTGGTGTCACAATGCACAAATCAAGCAGACCACAAAATGAACCACAAACATTCGTTTTTGGAGGTGTTTAGAGGAGTCCGGATTCGTTTGAAACATATGCAAAAAACATGACTCAGTGGTCAGAGTCCACTTCAGATGCTGAATGGTCCAAGTGAGGAAACTTACTGCTTTTAACTTTTTCAAGAGATTCTCTAAATACTGGTATTCATGCATTCAGACATTATTAAGTAAAGTTAAATGTTCCCTTATTTGAGGGATGTTATTTTGTTAAATTGTGTGTAATTACGTCATATTGGCAGGGCCTGGGGCTGTCACATAACATGTTTTTTTATTTCTGAAAATATGGATTATCTTCAGCTCCCATAATGTGAGGAGAACTTATCAACTTGCCAAATGGCAGCATTTTTAAACTTTTTTGTGACAACTATTTTGGGGCAGTTACAATTGCATTCAGGATAAGAACAAATAAATTAGTCATGGCGTATGACCTAACCGTTTGTTACAGAGTAGACTTTTTCAAAATACAGAATATTATAGACATATAGTCTTGATGTAGCCGTCAATATATGCTGCATCACCCAACCATGCTTACAAACTTATTGGTTGTTTATGACTGGGCTTGCAACTTGTCACTGGGTAGTGCACGCTGTATGACTGATCGTTGATTATTTCTAGCATGCTGTGAATTACTGAAGTGACTGGGAAATCAGGTTACAGAATTAGAATTACATGTGGACTTAAGCTTGGTCCAAATTCAGTCTGTGATAAAGCAAGTGCTCAGGCACCTCCTCAAGATTTGTTCATAAAATGAAGTTAGACAAAAAAATTCACAATGCACTATTCATTAGTGAATGGAAAGTATCAAAAATGGTCTCAAAGCGATCCACACCATATACTTTAGTTATCTCTGTTCTTTCAAGTTAAACCACTGTTATTGATTTAATTGAGCAGCTGACGCTTAAACTAAGCACCTTGTTTCACACAGCCAGTGCAAGACGCACACATGATTTGGATAAGCACCGTCATATCTTATGTGTAATTGATGCAGAAATCCAGGTAATTTCAAAGACTATACTGTTTTTTTGTGTTTTTTTTCTTTCCCTCAATTAACCACCCTTATAAATCTCCATAAAACACGGCTATTATGACTTTTTCTTCCAGCTTACAGCATATGCTACTCTGAATAAGGTGACTGCATTCCCACAGCTCTGGAATGGCATTTGGCAGGTTGCAGGCTCCCCGATTAGCTGGTCCCCGTGTCTGTGCGTCAACTTCACTATGGCAGTTCTGATATTGAACTTGTTCATTTTCCACCACCTTTGTATGCTCAAGACAAGTCTAAATACTACAAGGACTAAATTATAAATGAAAAGTAATCAAATCTAATAAAATGTTTTGGGTGTTTTGGAACCAATGCTCTGACATGATGCATAGAGAAATGAAAATGTGAGGTTTTAATAATTAGTGATTTATTTATTAGTAAACAAGTAATTCCTTGAATGCTATCGGTTAACAAAATGGAGAGCAAGAAATACCATTAAGTATCTTGTGAAAACAGAGTACTTGTCTCAAGCTAACAGCTCTGAAATGGAAAGGACAGCTTTATAGTTCTTTGGTTCTCAACCTTAGGCCTGGAGGCACCCTGCTTGGCAAGATCCTTTAACCTCTAACTGTTCAGTGCACTTGCGAGTCACTCTGTGTAAGGGTGAATAGTAAGTGTAAAATGTGTACGATTGACAGGACAAGAACTTTCAATTTTTTTTGTGCTTAACTGGAATGTGTATGGACAAAAGATGTATGTTATGTCTTTATTCAGTAAATCCATAAAGCTTTATGTTTTGTTTTGATCGGTCACTATAGGCTGACTAATTGACAAAAATGGTGCACAGACTGCATACAATGACTGGTTTGTACAAATACAATCCACGTCTGTATATACTGTACAACAAAATTCCAATTTAGGTTGGGCTAGAAGTTACAGTTGCAAACAACCGAGGAAACAAAGTGATGCAAATTGTTTTGTTTCAATGACCAGGAAAAATGTTCAACAACTCAACCCCTTTAAGCCCCCTTTTTGCTTTGACAGCTGGAATGCTTCCCTAGCAGTCTTCATGAAGTTCCCACAAGTTGACCGCCTTGCCCTTACTCTTTGGTCTAACTCATCCCAAACCAGCTTTATAAGCTTCAGATCAGGTGATTTTGGTGGCCAAGTAATCTGGCACAGTACTCCCGTTCTCTCTTTGTTAGCAAGATATTTTTATACAAACTCAAGGTGACGTCGTTATCTTGTTGGAAGACGAATGACTGTCCATTTAGGTGCTCACCATTAAGTATGGCATGCCACTGCAAAAAGCCGTGGTAGCCATGCTGGTTCAGTGTGCCTTGCTGAAGTTGTTTAGAAATCTCAGACCGCGTCACCAGCAAAATACCCCCGCACCACTGCAGCACCTCCCCCATGCTTCACAGTGAAGACCACACATGGGGTGATTTTCATAAGACTGAGTTTCAGTGTAACGTTTGATGGCTTTGGCCAATGCACTTGTTGAAACTTTCAGAACTTTTGATATTTTATTAAATTATTTGTTAAAGTAGTTATGCACCATTGTGCATGTTTCAGTATTTTTTTTTCTCCGTAATACTGATTCCAATTAAAAAAAACAAAAACCCAACAACTTTTGGATAAACATTTTGTCTGGACCAGCTTCACTGCTTATCTACATAATAAGCATTTTAAAATATTTTCTTAACACTAGGCTTTCAGTGAAAATGGCTATAGGAAAAATAAATTCATTGTTGATGGTTTTGGTCACTGTGCTTGTTGAAGGGAATGATGTTAAAACAGCTGTGACCTTCATAAGTTTGACATCATGGAAACAGACAGTGCATTGTACAGTGCCTTGCAGAAGATATAAGCTGGTGATTTAAGTGATAGTAATTTACGAACAGATGAAATGAAGAGATCCTGTCTACATGACTTCACTATCTAGAGTATGTGCAGCGTCCATGATTCAGTGCTTAAAGCGAACGTGAAACGTTGTGTACAGCTGCCAGTAGAACTGACTCACTAATCTTATTTGATGGTGTGATTTCCGAAAACAGCAGGGTGAATCTTTTTATGGTGCTGCTTTCCTTTTATCTTCTCAAGTGCTCAATTCCAACAAAATGTCTTAAGGTTTATGGGGGGATACTGCACTTTGAATAGTGCAGTGACTTAAATTATGGACGTTTTCACTTAATGAAGACAAGGCTAAAGGCAAAAAGCTCCTGAAGCAAGCAGAAACTGGCAATGGCTGCTTTGTAGGACTGATAGAACAGTGCAGATGATGCTTGGTGTCTGGTGCTGAATTTATACTTGACGTTTTGGGTTATAGTCATTTACAGTTTTTGATCTTTATACATGTTGTCTGCACAAGCCATTGCTATGAATATCTTCTCTCTCTCTTGTATTATGCCTTTTGCTTTTTCAGTAATAAGCTGAAAATGGTAGAGCTTGTTATGGTAGGCTAATGTATATCTTCTAAAATATATGAATAAACACACAAAGGCAGTAGTGTAACAAAACATTTGGAATGTAACACTTTACATACTCCAGGAGAAAACCATGAAAAACAGCAAGAAAATAAGTGGCTTATTCTTTCAAATTATTATTCTATACACAAATAGACAAAAACAAATGGCAAGTTTGAGGAAAAAAGTAATTGGGCTGAATCCTGCCACTTGTTTTGATCTGGCGACAGCACGTCGTCTACATCACAAGCAACGTTCTCCCTGGCTGAACAGCGGGAAGAGAGTCTTTTGGAGTGATGGCTCCAGCTGCCGAAAACCCTCACAATGAGTGAGTTTGCATGCACAAAATAATCCAATACCTGCTGAAAATCAGATTTTGTCAGCACTACAGATTTACTGGCAAATATGGATTTAATTTATAGTTTCCAATTGTATGCTATGCGGCCCTTCTTCCAGCTTTGTGTGTATTGCCGCAAAGATGGAAACAAGCTTGTTTAAGTGTGCGTCTGTATTTAATTCCAGGGTTGCCAGTAGGGCTGCAACAACGAATCGATAAAATCGATAATAATCGATTATTAAAAGCGGAGACAACAATCGATTCGTTGTGTTGGATGATTTATGTGTCCCCCGCCTTATCATATCTGCTTGCATTACTTGCGGCACTTTGTCAGCACTGGGAAAAAAAACCCACGAGCGATTGAATGGAGCGAGGCGAAGCCGGCGCGGACGTGGAATCTTCAAAATAAGTTAGCGTTAAGCCCATGTCCACACGTACACAGGTATTTTCCAAAACGGGGGTTTTCAAATTCGTTTATAAAAAACATCCCGTCCACACAAGCACTGTTTAAACAAAAAACTTCGTCCACATGAAAACGGAAAAACGCACACAGTCGCTGTCAAGAGCAATGCCAAACCAGCAGTCCTATGTGCCGGCGAAGCAGCTCACTCGGCGACAAGAGCGACGTCCTATGCATACGAACATTTTCTCGCCATTGTTCTTCAACAACCACTTCGTTTTGAAAGTTGTCCCACCAACAAGAGGTCCGTCCGGGTCTCGTCCCAAACCGGCGATGCTGGGGGTGGGAACTGCTTCGTGGGTGTGATGGATATAGTAGTGACCTCCGTAGCGCATTCTGACGCCTCTGTTCTTCAGTGTAATGACAAAGTAATAATTGTAAATGTATTTGTAGATTTGTAACAAGTTCGGTCAGCAGTGTTACAGCTGGCACTATTTTGGCTACGTCCGCTATTGCACAAAGTCGCCTCATGTAAACAAAGGAGATAACGAGGCACACAGTGACGTTACAAGCAAGAAACTCCGTTTTCCCCAGTCCACACGACAACGCTGAAAACAGAGTTTCTGAAAATCTTCACCCTGGAAGGAGTTTTGCCAAAAAAAAGTCCGTTTTCGTGTGGACAAACGGTCAAAACGCATAAAAAAAAGCTACGTTTTAAAAAATACCCGTGTTCGTGTGGACAGGGCCATAGTCTCTAAAAAAAACCAGGAGCAGGAGCATGTTGACATGATAACATTTTTAGATTGCAATGCAAAGTTCCTAAAGAAAGGGAGTGAATGGGTTTGTATGTAGTGTTTGCATCAGAGATGCAGTTATTTTTCTTTATTATTTAATTTATTTTAATTTATTAATGAATTTAATTTATTATTATTCATTTATTGTAAGCACTTATTTGCTCTGTTATTTAATGTTCTATTTCTGAAGAAAGACATGGAAAGTTTTTTTTTTTTTTTTTTTTTTTAATTCGATTCATCGATTAAATGAAAAAATAATCGACCGATTAATCGATTATTAAAATAATCGTTAGTTGCAGCCCTAGTTGCCAGATCCCTGGAGCGAAACAAGCACCCAAGTTCTATGGAGACGAGCATGAAAGAAGCGAATTGGCTCAAAAAAAGCCCAAAACAGGCGATCAACTACAATGCGAGTAACCACTTGATCAGTTAAAAATAAAACTAATAAGCTATATTTTTCTTTTAACTTTAGAGGTTAAACAAAACCAACTTTCAAAAATATTGGACAAAGAGACGGGCCAAGGGAACAGGCACAAATTGAGTCACTGTACTTTAGAAACAAGCCTTAAAAACCCAACTACAAATAAGTGAAAATAAGCCAAAAGTTACTTCGCAACCTAGCAACCGTGTTTGTTTCCACTACCCTCTGCCATCCAGTTTCGTTAGATGTGCTGAGAAATAGTTGTACTGAGCTAAAGTCCAGCTCTCTCTTTTGGATTCCTTAATTTGTTTTCTAGGTCTTTGTCCAGTCTAAAAAAAAATGTAATAATCGGATAACCTCTTGATTTCACCACTTGAGTCTTCCATTGCCTGCGTGTGGATGACTGCCATACACCTTCTGTCACCATGATTTAAAAAAAAGCACCTCCTAACCTTATAAATTTGGGTCAAGTCATTCTAAATATGATGATGGGTATAGAACCAGTGGTGGGTGGTTGACGAGCTAGTTGCGAACCACAGCAGCCTGGTTCTTCCACATCTCATACTTGCGGATCTCTGGTTCATTCCTCTGCTTGGCTGGAATGAGGATGGTCTTGAACAATTAGACAACTAGTCCGCCCTTCTTGTACTACTTCTGTCCTCCACATGCCAGACCTTTTGGTCTCTTTCTTGCACCAGACCCTTGATTGTCCCCTGTCTGTGACCTCTGTCCCCTGTTTTTACACCAGGCCTGTTTCTTGGTCCTTCAGGTGCCAGACCATCTTGGTCTCACCTGCATGCCAGATCTTGGGAGACTACGTCACTTCTAGCCCCCACCTCGCCAGAGGCCGTGTTCAAAAAGGCAAGGCTTAGCATCGAGAACCAGTGCTCTACCACTGAGCTGGTGTCCCTAGGGTCTGGGTTTAAGTCATGTGCCCTGTCACAGTAGTATTTTGCAGACTTGGTTTAGGTAATTGATAGATGAATTCCATGTTCCAATTTTAGTGTGTTAGTGTGTCAGTAATGTAGTGTGAGAAACTGTAATTTGATCTAATGTGTTTCATTACACAGAGCTATAAATAGAAATAAATGTGTGATTTTTCCCTTAGGTACAATAACTTTATATAATTGTATTGATGTTTGTTATTTGTTAATGTTTCATCAGTCATTGTCTGTCCAAGGTTTTTCCCCTACTGGGAATTCAAAGAATGTCACCTTTTTAATTTGCATGCCACTTCTTGGTGTATGCATTCCTGAATGTGGCAAAAGTTGTAAAGCTCATAGACAGTTCTGTTTTAGAATTATGCAATCTTACTAAAATAATGTTATCAATCTGGTGTTGTCACATTTAGTTCGTTCCAGAAGTTCTTTATTATTCCATCATTGTAAGACACGCTTAATCCTTGTTGGCTTAGGTCAGTCAGATAACAAGATGGAAAAACAACTCACAAACTCCCAGAAAATAAAATAAAATCCCCAAATGACCATTTTATGATCCAGAACCTGTCAGTGTGCTAAAATATGGATCCCATTTAATTGCTTTTCTGTCTAGTCTGCAGTTGGTTTGTGGTTTTATTTGGCTTAGTTTGCCAGTCTGATATTTTTAATGGCTTAATGTTTTCCACAAGCATAAAATAATGGCAGTCAGATGTTGGATGTTTTTAATTTGAAATAAGAGAGCTGTACTTACACGAAGCCAGAACGTTTTCATCATGCATTACCCTTTATGATATTCTTATATGTTGTAAGAACATCTGTTTACATCACTGTTTGTGAAGAACGCCAAGTCTTGTCCACATCTCCATAAATTACCATAGGGTTGGCACCAGCCAGAGTGTAATACCATGCTTGACTGGCATGCTGGTTTGATCTGCATCCTCCTATTGAATGTAGCCTCAATCTGCGTGCCTTGTAGCTGTAAGAGCTGCATCAATCTCAGTAAAACCTGGCATAGCACATTGATTCTCTGTACTGGCATCATGTTGACATTGGAATTAATGTGGCCTGGCAGGAAACCAGGCAAATCTGCTTTGATTAGGGTTGTAACAATGCATCATGGGCACTCTGCGTTGCTGTGCATAAATGTGCACATTGTGGAGATTTGCAATGTCTGGTGCATACTAGTGATTATGCGGTGTAAAAATGTCTGACTGCTGGGTTTACTGGGGGTACTCTGGTTTCCTCCCACATTCCAAAGACATGTTTGGTTAATTGGTTGCTCTAAATTGGCCCAGTGTGAATGTGACTGACTAGCATCAGTATAACCTGTTGTGAAAAGCTGCTGATGCTCTTTTAATAAAACACGTCTTTCATGGTAACTGGTGATTAGGACCAGTTGTGTTACTGCTGAACATTTCTTTCTTTGTAGTTTTATGATGTTTTTGATGTTGTTGTTAAAACAAAAAATATGAGCAGTCTGTTTACATCTGGCTGTGGAAGCGCAAGCTGCGTTGGGGTAACGGTAGTTCTTTAGTTAGATATGGTTGCTCTGGGAACAGTTTGTTGCTTTATTTTTGATCTTATGAGCTGAGTTTTCCGTTTTGTGTACATGTGATAAACTTTAGGAGATGAGAGAAGCTAGGGATGCACAGTGAGCTCTCACTCCCATCTCCCTCTTTTCTGAGGTTGTAAGTAATATTAATATGTACGATTCAGTATGTATTATAAATTGGAGGTACAGAGTATCTTTGCAATCTTAATAATCAGTCATGTGGAGCAAAAAATGGTGCCTTGTCCCCTGGTAAATCAAAGCTTTTTACAGTGCAAGGAACAATACAATGTAAATGTTATTTGTTTGAAGCCATCTGTATAATAAATGCTTACGTTGCATCCTAGAGTTAATACTTTTCCGTGTTTCGTGGTTTACCATGTTGGAAAAAGTGGGGTTATGTTTGTGTTTATTGGGAAGACTGCCAAGAAATCAGACAAAAATCTAATTATAAGTTCTGATAATGATTGCCTGAGAAGCTCTGAGATGGCTCCGACATATCTTCAATATGTCTTGTGGTGAAACTTGGTTATGCTTGGAAGCCTGGGTGATTTTGAACTTAAAAGAAAAGAAGGGATCACAGCAAAGAAATTGGAGTTGGGGTGTAAAAGCTGTAAGGCTATAATGGCAGCCTAGGTGACACACCAGAATGTTAAATGTTTGCTTAGTCACATTTGCTTAATGGTAGCAGAGATGCATTCACTGTTTCAGAAGATCTTTAAAGACACCCCTCAGGACCATGCAACTCAAATCGTGATTCATCAGTCCACACAACTCTGAACCACTCAGAATCAAACTTTCTGCAATAAAGTTCATTCTGTGCTTGATGTTTTTCTTAGACAGCAGTGATTGTCTAACAAGGTGTCTTGTAGATGCCAAATGTGCATTAGAAGGCCTTTGTTTATTGTTCTTCTTGAAAGAGTCTTGTTTTCTGAAAATCTTGTTGTGCTCATAGTTTTTGAAGACTTTTCTCCTGTCTTTGAGAACTTTTCAGCAGGTGGTTATATCTGCTAGAAGATGCTTTGACTTTCTAGATCCTTTCTTTGTGGCAACATCACCTGCTGTTTTAAAGCATTGACCTGTTATCTTAATAGCTGATCGTGAATTAGGGATTTGTTGTGCCTTTAGGGTCTTGTATGTTTCAGAATAGCTGCAGTTGGCCTGTTGAAGTCCAGACAACAACCCATGTTGTTTCAGACAGCAACCCCTGAAATAAAAATTTTTGGAGCAGATATTCCCACTTGTTTACCTTGGGACTTGTCATACTGCATTTTGTAGATTACTTGTAGATATGTCTCCTGGTTCTACTTAAGAGCTTATTTTCAGGCTGTGATGTCATGCATCAGGTATGACAGTCTGCCAGCTAATGACTAATATCTGAAGAAAAAAAAAAGTAAGACGGAAGGTACTTGAAAGATTTTGAACACCCCGATATGCAGCAAAGAGCTGTGATTAGCGAATGGTATCACAGGTCTCAGGAGTGCGTTTAATTAGTTCTTGCTAAGTTTCTGACCAGTGATTTGTGGTTAGGACCATTTAAAAGCTTAAAATTTAACAAATTTAGATCTGACCCAATTTTTTGCTCATATAATGATATTCATTGTATTTACACACTAGTCAGTTTTGACGCCACCTCTAGAACAGAGTTATTTGGCTTGCAGTAGATCTTATTTTTAATGCCTGTGCAGACCAGGCTATCAAAACAGGGAATGAACTCTCTCTTTCCATTAGGCATGCAGTTCCAGTTTAACAGATTTGCAGTACAGTTATTTTTCTTGCTAGGGCTAGATCCAAGAACATAAAAATTCTTTCTTCCACTTTGGTTGGGGGATTTGTCTAGCTATCTCCTGACATCAAAGTAGTACCTGTACATGTTGGCAGCAGAAACATCTGTGAGATGTATTTGCAGTTTTTTAACAGTCATTTATTTTCATTGCTCACAAACATGCTAGGACTACAGGAACAGATTGAGGGAGGAATGTTAAAACTGATTCAATTGCAATCCCAGAATTTCAGGTCAATGTTGGTACTCCTTGTATTGTATTAAATAGAGTGGTACATTGGTTTGTTAATTAGTTCCAGAAGGCTTGTCGAGAACCGAAAATGAGTACTGATCAAAGTTTTCCCCCAAAGAATAATGCAAATGAAATGAATCCATTCCAGACCCCCACTGTGTAAGGCATTAGATGCATTAATGGAGCTGAATTGTACAGGTGCTCCCTGATTTACGAAGATGATACATTCTGACAAAGCCATCACAAGTTAAATGTAACTTGAGAAGTTTAATGAGTGTTTGGTAGAGCGGTCTATATTGTATCAGTAAATTTAA
>JAJAGP010000050.1:0-60000 GCA_025084515.1 Ancistrus triradiatus | reverse complement strand
TACATAGTTCAGAAAAAACAATAATAACAAGTCAATTATAAAGGTATAAACCATATGCCTGCTACACAAATGCATGGTGTATCGTAGTCGGCTTATTTTATATTTTGTTATACTATTACACTTGTTAAACTTGTCCACATCAACATGATACAAGATACCAAAATCAACATGTATGATGTATGCTGGCACCAGTGTTTATATGTGTAGCACTTAGTACATAGAAAAGAATTTCTAAAAAGTATAGACCTATAAGGGTGGTTTCTGCCACAAGGTAAACTGGTTTTGCTTAAGTGGACATTTTGTGTCATACTTGCACAGTAGATCTTGAATGTCACACCTAGGTTTTCTTTTCTGGTTTGCCAGTGTGTTGCTATTCTAAATGTAGGACAGGATCTAACTGATCATATTTTCCTTTCAAATGACTTTAGATGTGTTTTCTATGACTAAATTATAATTAGTGATTTTTTTTTTTTTCCTATCCAGGTTCTAACTTGTGGTGCACCCAAGCTCAGTATTGCACTGTGCTTTTATTGCACGGTGTTCAAAATATTTTACTGTCTGTTTCCTGCAGTTTTATGCTGCTTTGTTCCTCTCTAATAGCTATTCAGAAAACTATTTCCATTGTGAATGTGCTTCTTGTATTATTATAGATGTAAAGGACTATGCTATAAAAATAAGACCTGACTAAAATGTCGAGCCACTAAATGTTCCTTGGAAGAACATAAACCTTTTAATAAACAACACAATACTCCTCAATAAGGAATGGAGATAAATGTTTTGTACACAGCCTTTCTTGACACTATTCTTTAAAATAGGGGTTGCAGTAGTTTGTGAAGAGGGACATATGACATTCTGAATGACCTTTTATGAACCCAAGCAGATCATTGTTTTTATTATGTTTATTAAAAGCTGTTACCAGTGTCAGTTTAGTTTTTGGAAAAATGGGGGGGCGGGTACAGAATTTCCTGCATCCACTTCAATGAGAAAGAGGTTAGGTGAGCATCTACAGTGGTGCTTGAAAGTTTTCATCATCAGATTTTCACACAAGTTCTGTAAGTAGGTAAAGAGAACCCAGTTAAACAAATGAGACAATAATATTATACTTTGTCATTTATTTATTGAGGTAAAAGATCCAATATTACATATTAGTGAGTGGCAAAAATATGTGAACCTGTAGGATTAGCAGTTAATTTGAAGGTGAAATTAGTCAGGTGTTTGCAATCAATGGGATGACAATCAGGTGTGAGTGAGCCCCCTGTTTTATTTAAAGAACAGGGATCTATCAAAGTCTGCTCTTCACAACACGTTTGTGAAAGTGTGTCATGGCACGAACAAAGGAGATTTCTGAGGGCCTCAGAAAAAGAGTTGTTGATGCTCATCAGGCTGGAAAAGGTTACAAAACAATCTCTAAAGAGTTTGAACTCCACCAATCCACAGTCAGACAGATTGTGTACAAATTGAAGAAATTAAAGACCATTGTTACCCTCCCCAGGAGTGGTCGACCAACAAAGATCACTCCAAGAGCAAGGTGTATAATAGTTCGCCAGGTCACAAAGGACACCAGGGTAACTTCTAAGCAACTGAAGGCCACTCTGACATTGGCTACTGTTAGTGTTCATGAGTCCACCATCAGATGAACACTGAACAACAATGGTGTGCATGGCAGGGTTACAAGGAGGACTGCTCTTCTAAAAGAACATTGCTGCTCATCTGCAGTTTGCTAATGATCACATGGACAAGCCAGAAGGCTACTGGAAGAATGTTTTGTGGACGGATGAGACCAAAATGTAATTTTTTTTGGTTTAAAAGAAAAGTGTTTGTTTGGAGAAAGGAAAACGCTGCATTCCAGCATAAGAACCTTATCCCATCTGTGAAACATGGTGGTGGTAGTATCATGGTTTGGGCCTGTTTTGCTGCATCTGGGCCAGGATGGCTTGCCATCATTGATGGAACAATGAATTCGGAATGGTATCAGAGAATTCTAAAGGAAAATGTCAGGACATCTGTCCATGAACTGAATCTCAAGAGAAGGTGGGTCATGCAGCAAGACAACGACCCTAAGCACACAAGTCATTCTACCAAAGAATGGTTAAAGAAGAATAAAGTTAATGTTTTGGAATGGCCAAGTCAAAGTCCTGACCTTAATCCAATGGAAATGTTGTTGAAGGACCTGAAGCGAGCAGCTAATGTGAGGAAACCCACCAACATCCCAGAGCTGAAGCTGTTCTGTACAGAGGAATGGGATAAAATTCCTCCAAGCTGGTGTGCAGGACTGATCAACAGTTACAGGAAACGTTAGGTTGCAGTTATTGCTGCACAGGGGGGTCCCACTGGATACTGAAAGCAAAGGTTCACATACTTTTGCCACTCACTAATGTGTAATATTGGATCATTTTCCTCAATAAATAAATGACCAAGTATAATATTTTTGTCTCATTTGTTTAACTGGGTTCTCTTTATCTACTTTTAGGACTTATGTGAAAATATGATGATGTTTTCAGTCATATTTATACAGAAATATAGACAATTTGAAAGGGTTAACAAACTTTCAAGCACCACTGTATGACAACTCAACCTCTAAACCTTAGAAATGTACACCAAAGCGTTTGTTATATTTACAAGGTCTTGACTGTAAGTTTGTGGGGGCGTTAAAAGGGTTAGTGATAGTATGCATGTTCTCATTCTGCTGTGAAAAAGATGGAATATGTACAAAATCCCTACTTTGATAGATTTTTGTGTCTTTTATTTAAAAAGGAAATTGACTCTATATTACATAGCCAGTGAGAATCTGTTTAGAATTCATGTTTAAGCTCTTTGAAAATATGGACCCCATTATGTATAACTGTGTTGGTCCTGTAATATAAACGGGCATATTTCTGGAAGAAGAGGCACATAGGAAAATCATCTGCAACTGGAAAACTTTTTGTTGGACTATCAAGTCAAATATATGCCAGTTAAACATAATTCATTCCAAGATTGTGGACTGATGCAGATTGGATATCTTTATTTGTTCGTTGAACAAAATACTACAGGTGGTTTATGTACTTTTATGTAACTCCCATAGACCAATCAGAATCGTCCTTGTATGCATCTTCTTCATATGGATGACTCTGGTTTCTGGTAATGAAAGGGAAGCTTTTGACTCTTAACTGTACTCATGTTTATCAGAATGACAAAAGAGTAAATGTACCAGGTATGACCATTGTATCAAGTTTGTCTTCATCTCATTTCTGATGAAAGGCACTCGGTGCTTTTTTGTATCTCGAGCATGTGGGTGGAGCATTTGATTTCTGACCCAGTCCACAGCTTCAGCAGTCGGGTTTGAAGAGCCATGTCCTCTTTCATGTTCTTCGTCATGAAATATTCACAGCATAGACAAGCGTATATGGTACATAACCTATTTTTGTTTTCTGGAATTTAATTATTTACATCAGATAAAAAATGAATTTGACTTTTGGCCATGTTTTAAATACACTTCAGAGACAGCCGTGGGCAGACTGACTTCCTCTGACCCCATTTACACTGTTTTCTGCCTCTTCAGGTGGTGGTTCGAAATACATTAGAGCCACATAATAAACAAGTGTAAATGCATCCATCTTCCCAAGAAGCTTCTGAACAAAACCTGCCCATCACTTGAACGTATGAATTTTTATTAGCAATTTAGGAAGATGCCAATGTCCAAAATAAACTGTAATATGATCACCTCCCACCGGTCTTCACTTCGCTCTCTCATGCCCAAATTGATCTGTCCACCATAGCAGCACATTATGGCCACAATCAAACTCACAGCTGTGCTCGATCTTTAACCTCCATTTTGTTTCTAAACATTAAATCCTGAAGGTTGTGCCTTCCTTATAGGGTAAAGATATTGATAGGGTTAAAGAACTGATGTAAAATCACAATGTCCGTATTCGAAATGTCACACTACTATACTGCATACTACATATAGGGGGCAGTATGCAGTACAGTGACAAGTTCTGTCGTATGATGTAGAGTACTACTATACTACCTGCTGCGCCACGGTCAAGTAAATTTAGCTCAAACTTATTTTGTAAAACTTTTTAGCCTAATTCTGGTGAGAACATACCCCAATTACCTTTAGTGGGCAGTATATTTTCTGTAGAGTTAACCGCCGCCATGTTGTTTTGGTGAAGCAGGCTGAGCTGAGGGATGACGCGGTTCATGATGGGATGTATTAGACTATGAAGATGTCTTCCCCCGGATACTGGAAAATCTGACGGGAGTAGTACATCATACAGTTATCTTCGGATTTTCATTTAGGTCGCTTACTGAATACTACTTTTAGGCAGATGTAGTACACAAGTAGTATGTAATTCCATTTTGAATACAGCCATTGTTTGATGCAGTAAACATGTTTGAACTTTAAACAACACAGGAATCAGGTGCTCCAGTGTTGAGCTGGCAAACCAGCTTGCCTAGTGAACCCCAGAAAATCCAAGTAATGTCAAACATGTATCACAGTGCCTGGTGGTAAACTATCCCCTCTGTGGCAAACTGTCTCTCTGTTTGAGAGCATAACAGGGCTACAGAATGCAGTGACTGTAGAGCCATTGTAGTATTGCAAAAGTACATTATTGTAGATGTTACCTCATTGTTGTAAGTACATATGGCCATGGTTAAACCACACTTTAGGAATGCCAAGCATAGGTTTTTCTAAATGTACAGTACAGCGTCTGTTTCTGGATCATGCATTGTGGGCTAACACTGTTCATCTAAATGCTTCCTGCGCTTTTAGAACTAAATTAACAGGCAACTATAAAGAATGCTTATTTGGTGTACAAATGGAAAATCTGTTCCTAGAACAGCTGATTTTCTGCAGGCTATGGATACCTGTCCCATAATGGCATTGCAAGTCAAAACCTGGTGCTTTCACCTGTGGCCTGCCTACTTCCTAAATGCTGGCAACCTACTTTAACAACACAAAAGTATCTTTGGCTTTTAAAATATTATTTTGGACACACATGCTTTTCCTTCATGGGTGTTATTGGACACTGACTTGCCAACTTGAAATGAGTTGTTTAAAAACTATATATTTGAATTCTTAATGTATTTACATTCTTGAGATCTCATTCTGCTTTGTTCCTCTTGCTGATTCATTTTTCCTTCCTTTGTTTGTTACCCTACCATTTTGTATCCCACCAAAAGGAATACAATTCCCCCTAAAGACCAAATTCTCTTGAGGGAAAAGATGGCAATTTTCTGAAGAATATCTAAGGAATATCTAATGTTGGCACAGACCCTTAAAGTTCTCTATAGGCACTTTCGAGTAACTTTTTCGTAGTTCTTAGAAATGGTCACGTGTTCGCACTGCAGGACCTGGGAACAATTGTAGTTCTTCCAACACCACACACGAGACTTTTTTTAGTTCCTATTTTACAGTAGGGTCTTTCTCAGCGCATAGAAACTTTGAGTGATGTAAGTATTTGGTGATGAGTTTGGACATACTGCAATTGGTCCAGGCGTAGTGATGCAAATGTATGTGATTTGTCCAGATGCAAGTGCCTTGTTGATGGCAACCACCATTATTAAATATACTTGTTCACCTGGAAGCCTTATATAAAAAAAGGATCTGTGAGCTAAAAAAAAAGAAAAATGCAAATGTACCTACAGTGAAGTTCAGGCTTTACTGAGCCTGTATGCGGTGGAGGTGGTACAATATGATTTTCAGCAGACTATGCAAGATGTGTGGCTTATGTTACTTCAGCATCACATAGCATTGCTACTGGCGGTGCAAATACAAAAAAAACAAAGACGCACCAAAAAAAATCCCTGGAACGAATGTACTTGGGGGAGAACGAATATGTTTCTAATATGTGTAGGTCTGGAAGTGGTTCTCACATTAACCTTGGGGGGCCAGTGCATATTTAAGAAACAGCTAGAATCAAATCTCGGTTCTCTTTTAATTTTCTGAAAAGGCCATTGTTTTCTACTGACCTTTGCCCCCTTGCCCGTTTGAGATACTTTCTTGGCCTGGCCCATCTGACCACAGAGAGGTTAATGAGCTGACACTTGGAAGCATTTCCTGTCACAGAGGCAAAGGCCAGGTCTGAAGCTAAACAAAGCATACCCGTGCTTCTCTGGTGATCACTGAAATCTGGATTAAATTAAGCTTTGAACTGCCAGCTAATTTATGTGTGAATGCTTTATGGGTGGAGGACTCACCAAGGATATGGAGCTCAAAGCCCTGGTTTAAAGCTGACTTAGGCTTTACTTATCATTGTCTGGGGTGACTGCAGTAAGGAGGAGAATAATGTTACCAGCATTAACTGCATAATTTTGGCCGCTAAG
Source organism: Ancistrus triradiatus (assembly GCA_025084515.1). Classification (NCBI taxonomy): domain Eukaryota; kingdom Metazoa; phylum Chordata; class Actinopteri; order Siluriformes; family Loricariidae; genus Ancistrus; species Ancistrus triradiatus. Next base: position 53,691 of record JAJAGP010000050.1, on the reverse strand, counting down.
GCTATCCCATAATGCAACACATGCAAAACTTAAAACAAACAACCATAGCAGACAGGAGCAGTGCGGCAAGCAGAGGGAAGACATTTACAAATGTAAGTTATTCCAATTCTCTCTGGTGTTTTATATGGTTTCTTGTCATAACACCACACAAGGCAATGCTATCAGCTGAGGGAAATAAACACCGGTTGGATGCAGTGGGTGGGATCAAGTAGTGATGCAGTCACACTCCAACTAGAGCCTCTCAATAATTTGAGGATGGATGTCTGTTAGAATGCTTTCTTTTTAAACAGCTCCATACATAGGCAGTGCCTACATAGGCAACTCACTAACATTTGAGACCCATAATTTGTCATATCTTTGTTTATTTACTTCTCTTATGTAGCTGTGCAATCAGACACACAACCATCTGGCATGTTGGCATGTTATCCGGAGTGATTACATATGCTACAAGGATGAGCTTGCTGCTGGCTTCTTGCTTATGTACCACCTGTGTTTGGAGAGCACTGGAGGAAATTCCAGACACGCTCTGGTCTAAAAGAGTGCATTCATCCTCATGGCAAAAGCTGGGATTCCTGGAGTACTTGGAGAAATTTCTGTTAGTGTTTCTCCTTGTAGATGTTAGGATATTTGTGCACACATTTGCTTTTCTGCTGCAACCAGATATCCTTCTGCTGGAAATAATGAGATCGTTTGTGTACATTTATAAGTAGTTTGTGGCACTGTTTAAGAACATTTTAGACTTTGCTTCCATGTTGTTCAGTGCACAGTTTTATACTTGTAATACTAGCATTTGATTACTAACGTATGCTTAGTGACCCTATTTAAAATATCCTTTTCTTCAATATTCTTATGCTGGCCTTACACCAAATGACTTCCAAACGATTTCACTGTTGCAGACAAATTTCCAATTCCAATGTTGGAATAAAATCATGCAAATGTTACTAGAGATGCATCACACTCATGTCGTTTCAATCGTTTGGTGTAAGCTGGCCAGGATAGCTGTCTTTTTCCCCATCTTGGCGTTCCAAGGAAATCAACCGTGTTTAATATTATATTATATTATATAAAGTCTTGGCTCATGCAAGTAGTAAGCATATATTAAACAAATCATTTATTTAATCAATTAATCATTTTATTATTATTATTATTTCAATGCCATATTTCATTTTAGATCAGGTAGAGGAAATAAATCACTGTGTGGAAGGAAATATTTATCGATTTGTTAATGACAACAGTAAAAAATAATCCTGGTTAGTATTTTGCTCCTCCTTGTGCATTGGCACAAGACAAAATTTCCTGCGTCATCTCTTTGGCCTCTGCAGATTTGTGATTCACTGCTGAATATCACTTTCATCCAGACATCCACAATCTGATTTCTCTGATATTGAATTCTCTGATAGAATTCATTGTTCCATCAATGATGGCAAGCCGTCCTGGCCCAGATGCAGAAAAACAGACCCAAACCATGATACTACCACCACCATGTTTCACAGGTGGGATAAGGTTCTTATGCTGGAATTTAGTGTTTTTCTTTCTCCAAACATAACACTTTTCTTTTAAGCCAAAAAGTTCTATTTAGCTCTAATCTGTCCACAAAACATTCTTCCAGTAGCCTTCTGGCTTGTCCACATGATCTTTAGCAAACTACACATGAGCAGCAATGTTCTTTTTGGAGAGCAGTGGCTTTCTCCTTGCAACCCTGCCATGCACACCATTGTTGTTCAGTGTTCTTCTGATGGTGGACTCATGAACATTAACATTAGCCAATGTGAGGTCTTCAGTTGCTTAGCAGTTACCCTGGGGTCCTTTGTGACCTCGCCAACTATTACACGGTTTGCTCTTGGAGTGATCTTTGTTGGGCGACCACTCCTGGGGAGGGTAACAATGGTCCTGAATTTCCTCCATTTGTACACAATCTGTCTGACTGTGGATTGGTGGAGTCCAAACTCTTTAGAGAAGGTTTTGTAATTTTTTTCAGCCTGATGAGCATCAACAACTCTTCATGAGGTCCTCAGAAATCTCCTTTGCTCGTGCCATGATACACTTCCACAAACATGTGTTGTGTAGAGCAGCCTTTGATAGATCCCTGTTCTTTAAATAAAACAGGGTGCCCACTCACACCTGATTGTCATCCCATTGATTGGAAACATCTGACTCTAGCTTCATCTTCAAATTACTAATCCTAGAGGTTCACACACCCATTTGCCACTCACTAATATGTAATATTGGATCATTTTCCTTTATAAATAACTGAGCAAGTATAATATTTTTGCCTCATTTGTTTAACTGGGTTCTCTTTATCTACTTTTAGGATTTCTGTGAAAATCTGATGATATTTTAGGTCATATTTATGCAGAAATACATCTGTTATTGACAAAAACTAGTATAAACAATCTGTTATGACACCTGCTGACTGAAAAAAGTCTGGCGTCTTGAAACCAGAAAACATGGCAACGTTCCTTTTGTTTTCAGTAACTGTTTCAAATTTTGTAAAAGATAAGAATTACTGTATTGTACAGGACTGTGGAAGATTAAGACACTATATGCAAAGTATCTAAACTACTATGCAGACGTTAAGCGTTGCACACCTTTAATTGCTTAAACGTTTTGGTAACAGTTTTCTTCAACATTTATTCAAAAATTTAAATATTATAACAGATTGAAAAGGAGGGAGAATGAAACACTTGGTGCAATTTTAGATGTTTTCATACTGTCATAATACCTGGTGAGTAATAATGGCAATGACACCTGATAATATCCACAAAACTCACATTATGAACATTCTAGATTTTATATGGTATATGGGACTTGCGTGCAGTTATCACCTCCAAACCAAAACAACAAGAACATTATTCTTTTTACATCATTCATGGTACACAAATGTTTTTCCCTCTGTGATTAGCCACTTCTTGTGATAACAACTGCCTATAAGCAGGCAGTATTTTAGATCAGTAATATTAGCCAAGTATACAAATGAAGGAGCAACCGTTAGCCTTGCGTGTTGTTGCGGAATGAAGGAAAAACATTCTTTTACTGCATTTTAAAAAGATTTTAAAAATCTCTTTTGGATCTAAGGCGTACGAAAGCAGCTTTCTGAAACCCTGTCCTTGTCTTTCTGCCAAGTTTAACCCTGGTTTTTGGATTCACTCCTGCTTCTGCTTTAACTAGAGGGGACAGACCTGCTGTGCTGTACCAAATTTTTAAAATTGCCTCACGTCGTGAAGCCCATTTCCCAGTGTATAACATTTCATTAGCACACAACATAATCTAGGCGTTTCTGTGTGTATCAAAAGCTCTTTAACTGGGTCGAGGAATCACACGGCAGCCATAATCCACTTTGGAGCCACAGGGAGCCATAGAGATATGAAAGCAAAGCCCCCTCACAGGCCGTCTTCTGGGTTCTGTTATTTAAAACATCTTTAAAAGTGCTATGAGCCAAGTGCTTTAAGCTGTCTGCATCAATGACTTTAGAAGCACAGTTAAATGCATCTGCTTATGAAATATGTAGATGATAAAGCTTATTTTGTTCAGCTGTGTGCTCACCATTGTACAGGTGCTTTTGCATCAGAGGAATTTTTTTCGTAGTTCTTAGAATTGTGTACCCCCTTTTGGCGCATTTTCGCACTGTAGGAACTAGTGACGAATGTAGTTCTAAGAACGCTGTGCATGGGGACTTTTTTAGCTCCTACAACCTCAGATCAGAAGAAGTTGGGACGGTATGAAAAATGCAAATCTAAAAAATGTGTAGTGTTTTTTACATTTCTTTATTTCATTGTGGACAGTAGGAACCCAAGATAATTAATGTTTTTTTCTGTTCAACTTCATTTGCTAACACTTGTCCATTCCTGCATTTCAGACCTGCAGCACATTCTAAAAGTTTCAATTTGGGGGCAATTTGGGGTTAGTAATGAGGTAAAAAAAAAAAAAAAAAGCTAAATAATGATGTGACTTCAAACAGGTCAACAGGTGATTATAATAATGATTTGCTACAAAAGCAGTATCCATGGAAGCTGGAAGTCTTTGAGAAGTAAAGATGGGCAGAGGATCTCCAGTTGTATTAAAAAATTATTGAAATGTTTGAAAACAATGATCCTCAAAGAAAGACTGGAAGGGATTTATATATTTCTCCCTCTACAGTGTATAATATCATTAAACAATTTAAGGAAACTGAAGAGGTGTGATCTCAAATCCCTCAGACGGCACTGCATCAACAACCATCATTCATCAATAGCTGATATAACCACATGGGCAAGGGGTTACTTTATCAAGCACTATAATACAGAATTACATTCACAAATGGTACTTGAAACATTACTGTGCAAGAAATAAGCCTCATGTTTACCATGTTAAGAAGCGGCGCTGACTTCTCAGGGCTCGGAGACACCTGTGATGGACCATCACATAGTGGAAACGTATTGTGGTCAGACCAATCAGTATTCCAGATCTGTTTTGGAAGAAATGGATGCCGTGTGCTCCGGACCAAAGATGAAAAGACTGTAATCGGCAACAAGTCCAAAAGCCAGGCTCTGTCATGGAATGAGGTTGGGTCAGTGCTCTAAAATATAGAAGTGTAAATGACCTTTGCCAAAGGCAATGTAAGCTGCCTTCAAGTCTACATCTTCTCCAGGAACAGCCATGCATTTTTCTGCAAGATGATGCAAAACAAGCTAAATCAGAAACGTTAGGACTGAAATATGTAATTCCCTTTCAGTCTTTTTTTGAGGAACATTGTTTTTAAACATTTAAATAATTTTCTTTATTGAATGTATTTATTTATTTGCATTTTCCCTACCATTCCAACATTCTCTGATTTGGGATTGTACTTCAAGGCTTGGACTTTTCTCATAGGCTTAGTGCATAGGATCCCTGAGTAATGTAAGTATGTGGTGACTGGTCCAGACATGAGAGTACAGCGATTGGCCCATATGTAGTGATGCAACTGCAGAGTGATTGGTCCAGACTTAAGTGCCTGTGAGCTTAGCTTATGTCACTGCAGCGGCACACAGAATTCATACTGGAGATGTGATGGTCTGGATTGAATGTAGTTTTCCAGAGAGCCCTGCGTGAGGTAGGTCCTCCCAGATTAGTCCCTAGAACTATTTGGTGCGAAAGCAGCTTAATTCAGAGTAAGTCTGTCATCACCTATCATTTTGTTTTAAAATAGAATACTGTATATTAATCAAGGCCTTATATTTTAGATAAAAATGTATGTAAATCCCACTTTTCTGTTTTATCTAACTTTAAAACAGACATTTAAGGTGTCAACAATTGTGCAAATTTTAAAAAGGTTCTGCTTTTGGTTCATAGAAATCAGCAATATATTTGTCATGCATGAATACCTTCCTGAAGCAGTTGCATTTTGACATTCACTCAGGTTTGTTTATAATAGTAATACTAATTTGTGTTATGCTTTATCCACTCTTTTGTTTATGTTCGGAAAAAAATTGTATGTCATATTTAATTTAGTGTATGCCATTTGCTAGAATCTTTGATCAGTAACTCTTTTTGTCAGCACTATTAACTTTGAGATGCTTGGACTTTATGCTGTTTGTAGGTATATAGTCTAGCATTATTCTTAGCCTTGTCAGTGTTATCGTTTCTTTAAAGGATTTGGAGTGCGTTGTAATGGCATAAATAAGGAAATTGGTTTCGGATTAGTGGGGGTTTTTCCTCAGTATATACACATGTAAAGCACAATGTATGTATGTTATTAACGCTATTTAACCTATATGTTACCTTGCTAGCTTAACTTTATTTTGTGCCAATGTCAGTGAGATAATATTTTACCCATTGTAAATACTGTACTAACAAAAAATCTGTATGTGGCGGTCAATGTTGAGATTACATAAATGAATGTATGGGAAACACTGCAGTGTCATGGCTGTTCAGTCAGTACCCGGTACACTACAGTATCCCATATAGCATTGCTACGTATGGTATATAATATGGTGTTTGGACAGCTTCCAGATGGCATAATGTGCAGTTTCACAAAATGTATTGTGGACATTAAGCAACACATACCTGTAATTCAAAATCACCTAACATGAGTTATGTATCAGAGTGACCAGTGCCAAGAAATAAAGGTGTATATTGAAATAAGTGAATGAAAAGGTCTACGAACAGGCTGGGATGTACTTTATTGAGCGGTTTCTGGTATTTATACTTTATCATGACGCCAATTTGTGACTCCAACTGCAGTTACTATTGAGTGATTGTATAGCTGGGATAGATAAGCCTATAACCCTAGAACCAGACAATGCTGTGTATTTGTATTTGGACAGGAGAGCATGAAATTGAAGTCTTCCTCTCAGGAAGCAATACTTGAAAGAGGAAGTCATAGTGGCAGTGTGTATTTGATCTTTGGCCAGTAGAGGAAATATTACATTTTTGTTAACGGATACTTCAAAGTAATGCTTGGAGTTGGAATGGATTTCAGGCAGTGACAGATATTAGGATTTAAGTTCAATTTAGTATCACATTTATATGCAGTTATGAGAACTGGATTCAACTTCTGAAACATTTCAGTGTTTGCTTATTTAATCCAGCGTTTTTAATAAGGGGGTGGTGAGATGGCAGTAATCAAGTATTTTTTAGCTGTGTTGGCACATCTTTGGCAGTGTTTTTTGCTCAGTGTCAGAATGTATAACTATAAAACCATGTCCACACAAAGTCACACTTTTAATCACAAGTTTCATCTTCAGTATTTTATTAGTCCGTTGCTTCTAAAATGTCGTCAGAAACCTTTCCTTGTGTCTCGTAAAGAGAGTCAGAGTGTACTCACCCACCCCAAATTGCGTTTGCTTGACTAGTATGATCCCCTCGTACCATGCCTGGGTGCATTATGCTGAACTATGCCCAGGCACGCTTGAAGAGGTGGACCTGGGCATAGTTCCATTAGACTCAGGCTAGAACTGGGCAGTTAATCGAAACTGACATTCAGGAAACATTAACCAACCTAATCTTGCCCATGTCAATCATTTCGAATTTGTCTTTTTTTTGTTTGTTTTTTTTGTTTTTTACTTGTTGGAGCCATTACAGTAATGTTGGTAGATGAACTTTTATTTTGAAATCACCACCTTTACCTGGGAGCACATGGGAAGTGGTGAGGAAATTGCTAAGGAGAGGTTTGGTGAGCACATGGTTTTTCGACCATATTGGATTTGACTGGATTACCTTGGGACATGCAAACAGTGTTGGGTGCTGCTATATTTTTTGTCATCTATTTTGGATTACAAGTTTCTCCCTTTTAAATAAAATGGACAAAACGTGACATTGTTTTCACCTTTGAATGGATGCTTCGGAATTTACCAACCTCACAGTCGTGCTCTGGCATGGTACAAAGCAGCCAGGCGTAGTGTGAGTGTGCCCTAAATGCCACGAACACTTTATTTGAGATAGGCAGCGCTGTTTAGGTTTGTTTAGTAAAGCATGCTTGATCTAGAAATGGTGGTATAAATGGTGTAGGCAAGTCTGTACCATCTCTAGTCTCATTTACATTTACAGCATTTAGCAGATGCCCTTATACAGAGCCACTTACAATTGATACAATCTTACAATCCAAGCAATTGTGGGAAAAGGGCCTTGCTCAAAGACCCAACAGTGGCAGCTTGGCAGAGGTGGGATTTGAACCCTGGACCTTCTGGTCCATAGTCCAGTACCATACCCACTAGGCTACCACATTCTCATACAATGTGTAAGTATATGTAGGTAATTGGTTATTTTTCCTTGTCTCAGCAAATGGCTGAGAGGTTCAGAATGTGTATACAGATTTCACAAAACAAGAAAACCACGTATAACTCATGACAGCAAATTTTAATATGGCCAACAAACCTTCCTGTGCGCTTGAAGCTTGGATGCTAACCTGTGCTGCCAGTGTTATGAAAGCCGCTCTGCACACTGGCTCATGGAACTCTTGTTATTCCATATTTCCTCAAATCACAATTCAGTAATCCTCTGACTGGATTTGAAATGCACTTTCTTTTATTCAAATGTTTTGGTTGTGATGAGAACAGGCATTCAGTTGAGTCATTCTGCAGTGTCTTGATAAGTTCAATCCACCTTTATAGTACCTCTTCATAACCTACTCTGTGACATGACGAAAGGTCTCACTTGGCTGACAAAGTTCATCAATGCAGGTAAACAGAATTCTGGTTTTCAGATTGGATCTTGGTTTGTGGGTGATATCACTTCACAAGCATTTCTTCTCCACACATTGCTGGAGTTGGTCCAGTCCTCTTAGGTTTGACTTGAATTTGTGTTGGTTTTCATTCAGGAGCCACCAGTCTCCCCCCTCAAAGGTTATAAATTAGTTCCTGATTGTGATCCTCAGGAGGGCAGGATTGTCTATTATTTTCCATAAGCAGCATTCATTTCATAAAACAGCTGGTGTATTTTCTAAATCCCTCAGTTATGAAATGTTCGGGGGGGAAAAACACTCGCTGGCCAGAAAATTACAGGTGAACCATGAGGTGTCATATGAAATCTCTCTTGCCAGCTAGGCCTCTCTAGGCTCCTATCCATTACTTGCTGTCACTCTTCCTTTCCCCACTGCACAGTCTGGCTATGGAAGGCTTTTGTCGTCTATTTTTTCTTTCAAAGTCGCTAAAGCTGACCTAATGATCCTGCTGTGGACTGACACAATTGTAGAGATTGGTAGTAGTGACCGAGGCATCAGTATTGATTAAGGTATAGATCTTCTCCTTGTTGGCCTCACAGATAAACCTGGCACTTTAGGACTAACGGAGTGGAGAGCTGTGACTCAGTTCTCTCCAGAAAGCAATATCAATAACCCTTCTGTCAATGTCCATTTTAACTGAGCGAGGTTTTGGAATTGCACACTGACCAATTGGATATACTTGTTTAATTAACGTCACATCAACATCAATGGCTATTCTCGACAGGAGCTGGGTTACATCGAGACTAGTCAGACAGATTCATATCGTGGCAACTTGGAGTGTCCAATTAATCTTAGGCATGCAAACTCCATACAGATGGAGTCTGGTGTCAGGTTCAAACAAAATGGTTAGTGTGTCCTTTTAGAATGACATGTAGTCTTGTGTATAGATGTAACCTTGTGTGTCACTGAAATGGCCACTGATGCTGACAGATGTCAAATAAAAAAACCTACCCCTAGTACCTCAGTGGGAGAGCAGAGAGAAGTATAGCAGCAATTCTTAGTCATAATTAATAATAATAATAATAATAATAATTATAACTCAATAATGTGCATGCTGTAAGTTGTGTCCTGTTTGTTTCGGTGAGACTGCTTTGAGACTTTTTTGGACTTGTATTTGCATGTGTACTGTGAATTTGTGTTAAACATATCTGAGCCCTGTCAGCCTTCTTTTGTCTGTTTTTGACTGCACAGAGCTCATGTGTGACATTTATAGGTACATTTCCCCAGACGTTATAGTGCTTTAAAGTTTTTAACAACACTGGCTGGTTCTCACACACATTTTGTCATCTGTTTTCATCTAACTTTATAGCCTTTGCTAAATAATTTTTGCAGACTACAGCAATTTTAATTCAGTTGCTGTCTTGATCAAACCCTCAACTTCAGCACGAACGCCGCTGTACATCTCATTGTCGTCTAACAGTTCTCTGTGCTTGCCTGTCTGGAAATGACAATATTGCCAAACAGGCATGCTGACACTTTTCTTCCATAGGCTACAGGCTCGTCCATTATTCACTCTCTGTCAGAGAGTAGGTCTTATGCACTGTAGTTTCTTTCCTTAATTGCATCTATGGCAGCATTCTTTAGCAGACTGAAGTTCTACAAGTGCCATTTTATACATGTATATCTGTAGTTAATTTGTGATATTGTGTTTCTGTGGCTTATACTTAAATGCAGATTAAAAAAGGCATGCCTATTAAATTAAGATCACTAGTGATAGAACACACTAAATGATAATTTGCATAATATTGCCATGGATTAAAATGATCATGATATTCAATAATCTCATTTATAGGCCCAAGGCTACTGGGAAACCATGAAATGATTCCACATGCCCAACGCTTTTGTATAGATCTGCTGCTGCTCAAAAGTCTCTGTACTCACCAGCACAAAATGGCAAAGGAAACAAGGAGTGCCTTTAATTACTTTTGCACTCTTCATTCATTCATTCCTTATCGCCTTAACAGTCAGGTTTGCGGGCTAGCCGGTGCCGAGCTGGTGCCTAGCTGGTGGCACAGGGCACAAGGAACAATCCCAGACAGGGCAGCAATCCATAGTAGGGAACATTCTGTCACATACTCGCACTTGAAGGGCACTTTTTAAACACCACCTAACATGCATATCTTTGGAATGTGGGAGCAAACTGGAACACCTGGAGTAAACCAATGCGGACCAGTCCAAGGTCAGAATTGAACCAGTGCTTCCAGAGAGGTGAGGCAACCGTGTTACTCGTTGCACCACCACGACCATCTCCATCACCATTTAACACTTGTAGGGTGTTAGATTTTAGAGTGTTAGAAACATCAGGTGGTGTAAAGTACCAATTGGAGTCTAAATGCACCAGTTCAGTACAGCAAGTAAAGGCTACTACTGTGGACTGTAGTAGCCTAGCGGTTAAGGTACTGGAATATGGACCAAAAGGTCCAGGGTTCAAATCCCACCTCTGCCAAGCTGTTGGGTCCTTGAGCAAGGCCCTTAACCCACAATTGCTTGGACTGTAAGATTGTACCAATTGTAAGTCGCTCTGGATAAGGGCGTCTGCTAAATGCTGTAAGTGTAAATGTAAGTATATTCAGGTTAGTTTGGTTGCAGCAAGTGCAGAACAACACTTCAACATAGTAATAAATGTGGAGTTGACAGTCTTATGAACTTGTAGTATGATGTTTAGGCCTGGTAATAAATATCTATAACTATTATTTCACCTCTCTTTCAGTAAATCACAACATCATATGGACAGCTTTATGTGTAGAGATGCACAATTTAAAGACGTATTATAAAGGGAAAACCGCTGTTTGTTTTAAGAGACGTCTTATTTTGTATTATATTTACTTTTGATCTTTAATAAAGCAAAAGTATTTCTTATCTGACTACTCAATTAATCGATGAAATAATCGGTAGAATACTTGATTAATAAAATAATCGATAGCTGCAGCCCTAATGCCAGCCATATGCTAGAAGAATTTGAAAAGACTCAAAGTCTTTTAATAGACTAAAGTCAGAGACCCTCTCAAATCTAAAGAGAAGCCACAGACGTTTTAGTCACAGACTATGATTTTGGAAAGATTGGGATCTTGTATGGTCACACTTTGCAAGACTCCCACTAGATTCCTTTTGAGATTATTTCAAAACTTTTGAGAAAACACAGCTAAAGTAATAATGAGTAAATTAAAAAACAGCATAGTCAGCCACACAGGCTGTAAAGTAAACAGTGTCGTCTTAAGTTGAACATTTGTATGTTATTGAAATGCTTTAATTTTACATATTTTTGATTGTTTCCTTTGACAAATATACAAAACAGCAAATGGCCAAAAAGATTTAGAAATGTATTACAGAAAAGTAGTAATTGTGTTTCCATTTTTTGGTCAGATATCTGTAGGTCTGCACATACTGAACTGGAACTGCCTGAGCCAGATGCACTTTATTTCGATTTGTAATAATCGATTAATAATCGAATTGCAGCACTCGTAGATGTAATCGAATCACGAGGTGACTATCGAAATCCCTAGTTTCCAGCATTTGGGATTCCATCGCAGATGCCCTCACACATCCTTGATCCAGCCCTGTGTCACTAGCGATCCCATTCGCTGGCATATTTCCCTAAGATCCTCTGACACTGGACTTCTTGTCGTCCCACGCACCAGACTCATGGCAGTGGGTGGCAGGTCGTTCAGTGCCTCTGCTCCTGTGCTGTGGAACTCCCTTTCACAATCTCTGTGGGACTGCTCCACCCTTTCTTCCTTTAAAATTCACCTTAAAACCTTCCTCTTTAATTCTTATTACACTTGTCCTGTTTAACCTTTTTTTTTCCCTCTCTCTATTATGCGTACTTGGGTTTGTGAAAGGTGCTATACAAATTGAACATTATTATTATTATTATTATTATTATTATTATTATTATTATTATATTTATCTTGCTTGTCCTGTGTGTCCCGAATCACACCCTCTGCTATTTAAACCTCTTGCCTGTAGCGGCCGAAGCCATGTGTTTTCAGAGTTTTTGTTCATCAAGTTCAAGCCTTTTGTCCCTAAGGTCCGTTTGTTTCATATCACTATTCATCTTCTCTGTCTGTCCAAACCTGACATTATCATTTTTCAGTTTAAAACAAAAATGAAAGTTTTTTTCAGTGTACGAAATCTCAGTGCACCTCTATTACAAACAACTGCAATATACTCTAAGCCTCATAAAGGTTATGCATTCAAGGGTTAAAGAAATGTTAAGGTAAGAGCTTATCGGAGGGATATGTAGGCCTCTTCCCTCATCTCCTCTCCTCCCCTACCCCCTTCCACCTGCCTGCTTCTGTAATAACATGGCTTACAGCTAACTGCACACTGCACTGAGGGACCCTTTATATCCTTTCAAATGTCGTCAGGCATGAATGCACAGATTGACAGGCTTTTAGCAATGTAACCTGCAGGCAACAGAAGTAATCTGGCTTGCTTCTCTGCATGCTCTTTGGCCTCCTCCCCCCACTTCTTGTCACATTATTTTTTGTTCTGCTCCATAATCCCTCCTCCTGTGTTTACTATGGAATGAGACAAGCTGGCAGTCTGTGCACACACTGATGGTGTCCCTTGTTACTGAGGTCTCCTCATTACCTCTGACACTTTCTGGCATTCATTAGGGTGCCCACTCTGTTAACCATCCGTAAGCAGAAGTTTGTTGGAAAGAAATCTCCTACACTGTTGTTCTGTCTGACTGGTCATCGGTGGTCATATGTGAGGAGTTAAACCACTTTGTTTGATTGGAGGTGTAGGCAGCAATTAGGTTTGTTTGCCGTTCAGTGTAAGTGTTTGATGGTGTGTGGGAGTGGATGCATGCAAGAATGGGAGGTTGCAACTTTCAAACTGCATGCTGGCAAATGTCTACTCCCAACAAGAAAGCACAATTGAAAGAGAGCTATTCTTTGTTGCATGGTAGACTGTCACCTTTAGTAGGCTCCATTTCAAAGCTGCTGCTTTTGTGGACATATCTGAATGGTATGTGGAACCGTTTTGTATAGGTTTCAGATCAGTGAACATTTTGATAGATCAGAAGTTCCTTGAAGTTATGGAAATGTCCTCATCCCCCCACAAAGAGGTTTTCAGGAATTTCATTTTTTTCTTTTTGTTATTGTTGGTTGACTGCTTGCTGCACATGTATTTCTCGAAACTTCAACGGCTTTGTATCAGGAAAACACTTGCTCAAATGCGTGTGATTTTGTGCGTGGAATTAACTGAAGATCATTTGGATGGAATTCCTGACCTGCTCCAGGTGTTGATTCCAATGTGCAATGTCTACAACTAGATTATCTTCAAGAAAGAATTGGAATGAAGAAGTTATGGTAGAGAACAAATTGACTGGACACTCTTCTGGCATTCCGTCCACATATTTGAATGTTATAAGAATGTTAGTGCTTTGATTATAGCACTGAATGAGATTATTTTGTTCTCTTCTTTCACTGTATCCTTGCACTGTTATGGGAATAAGCATTGTAAAAAGCCGACACAGAACTTGCTATCTTGCGAAAACCTATGAGACCAATTGAATCAGATGTTTGTTCACCTGTACCATGTATTGAGCTAATATTGATAAACTTTGTCCTCTTGCCCACAAAACATCGGGTGATTTTAATTTGAACACAGTGGGCCTTGTAAAGCCTTATCAGTATGGAGAGAACATCAGAAGCTCAGTAAGTTTGGCAATGAATCGAGGTTGTCATGGAGCCTGTGAAACTATCCCACAACACACAGACACACCACTGATTCTTCTATACATAATGCATATAAACAAAACAAGGACTTGTGACCCGTAGGAACATGCCGTTTGTCAACATGCCCTTATTAATTCAGTCTGGAATCATATTAACTGCGTTTTAAGGTTATGGGGTCTGGAGAAGAGAACAGTTGTTATGCAGGTTTATAACCTTGTATTGACTAGTCTCCAGCCAGTTCCTGGAGTTTTGGTAGGACACTTTTAACACTGAAAGACAAATAGCCATTCATTCATGGGCGGTTGCCAGGGGGATAAGGGGGAAGCCGTGGCTCTTCCAGTTTGAGAGAAACCAGGCAACTGCTGCTGCTGCTGTCTGTGCCATAAGCCAGTGACAAGTGTCACCAGGAAGCCTCTCCAACACAGGTGCAATCTGTACTGCTCTACGCAGAGAACAGAACAAAGGATTTTATCAGCAGACAGCCTTTTTGTAGATAAGGAGAACCTTGGAGCAGAATGTTTAATGATTGAAATGGCTCTTTCAAGCTCTCCTGGTGATTGGGTAATGAACACAATGTCACAGTTATCAAATAATTTCTGAGAAAGAAGGACACGTTCACATAAATATTATAAGAATTTAAAGTCAAATAAAAAAAACCTTGTAAAAACAGCAGAACTGACTGATCAATTAATTGAAAAATGATCACCATTTAAATTGGTGTAGACCATGTACTGAGACACACTTTCATTTCAGAGCCAGACAATGGAGCAAGAAATGGCCTTATTTTAAAAATGGAAATGTGAAAACACTCAAACTGAACAAAACGCAGCACACTGTGAGGTCAGCAGCACAAAGCTGTAATATAGATTTACTCCCAGTAATGTGTGATTATCACCCTGCATTTATGCTGTGTGAAAATTGAAGCAATATCATCAAAGTCACTGCATTCGTTTGGCACTTGGAATTAAAAGATCACTAACGGTAGTGTATATTACATGGTAGTATTTGCCAGGGCTTTGTGCAGTTGATCATTATTTGGATGATTCCGAGCTGTTACCACCCAGGATTTGTGTTGTTGCTAAAAGCTGAAAAGTGTGCTCATTAGTCCAATTAGCCAGCAAGCAGCAAACCTCATCACTGACACAGGTCAACCCATGTCTCATCCTGCCTAGCATAAATTTTGATTAAGCCAAATAAATTCAGTATTCTTAGAACTTTCTTCAGCTCACTCTCACATTTGACTGTATATGTGGTACCATGTCGATGACAAGATCTAGTTAGGTCCTATTTGTGTTCAGTTCTCACATTCTGTTTAAAAAAAAAACCTGAACTAATGAAGCAAACTTATCTGAAATGCCTGAACAAACGTTATGAGGGTGTTAAGGTGTACTTACACTTCAGTATCAGATTTGCAGAATGCTCTGCTATATATATATATAATCCCTGAGCAGTGATAGTAAGCGTTTGTTGTGTCATCTGAACATTGTGAAACTCCTAGTACTAAGTCCTGCTGTTTGCTGTTGCAGATATCGGTCTCGGCAGCAGCTACTTCAACCTTGGATGACCTCTACATCGAGAACACTGGTTCTGGAGGATACCCTGAAGATGATGACGACTTTAGCTCTGGATCAGGCTCAGGTAAGGAAACGAACCTGGTCCTCACCATCCACCACACAACTGCAGAGCCACTATTGGTTCCATGAATTTCTCCATTTGATTGATTTGGCTGTTTTTTCAGGTGTTGGAGAGGAAGTGGAGAGGACAGGCACAGTGAGGACAGTGTTCATAGAACCCAAAGCAGAGCCTACACAGGACATCACCAAAGACTTCACACGTAGAGTGGAGCCTTTTACAACCCGAAGCCAGGACCTCCCAAGAGACATGCCTACAAAGCCTGTCAGGACAGGGGTTGGTCTGAATGAGTTACAATTAGAACAATGTATCTTTATTGCAATGTTGAATGAGTACCAAGCAAATTCTTCCCATAAGGAATATTGAAACTGAATGAAAATCTACACTGTATAAGGCATTATACGCATTAATGGAGCTGTATTGCATGTTAGGACACATCCATCCTAAATGTTAAAATCCTAAATCCTCAGTTCATATGTTCAGTATCATGAGGAGTTTAACATGGTCTTTATTGTATCATAGTGGAGCCTGTTAAAGATTAACACTTCCATTAACCTACAGCTGGCCAAAATCATTAACACAAAGCATATTTTATACTAAAGTGTTGATGAATCTCATGTAACTCTGTGAATAATGGATTGAAAAGAAAAGAAAAAGCAAACACGTGCTCAGGGTGCTAGCTGCTAATGCTAACTGGTCAGCGTGTGAGCCAGTTTTCCTTTTGGTGAGCTGTCCAGGATTTGTTTCCTTTCCAGAAAGTTTTCCTTTCAGTTGTCTGCACACCGGCTTGGAGGAATTTTAGCCCATTCCTCCGTATAGAACAGCTTCAACTCTGGGATGTTGGTGGGTTTCCTCACATTAGCTGCTCGCTTCAGGTCCTTCAACATTTCGATTGGATTAAGATCAGGACTTTGACTTGGTCATTCCAAAACATTAACTTTATTCTTCTTTAACCATTCTTTGGTAGAACGACTTGTGTGCTTAGGGTCGTTGTCTTGCTGCATGACCCACCTTCTCTTGAGATTCAGTTCATGGACAGATGTCCTGATATTTTCCTTTAAAATTCTCTGATATAATTCAGAATTCATTGTTCCATCAATGATAGCAAGCCGTCCTGGCCCAGATGCAGCAAAACAGGCCCAAACCATGATACTACCACCACCATGTTTCACAGATGGGATAAGGTTCTTATGCTGGAATGTAGTGTTTTCCTTTCTAAAAACATGACGCTTTTCTATAAACCAAAAACTTCTATTTTTGTCTCATCATTCCACATTCTTCCAATAGCTTTCTGACTTGTCCACGTGATCTTTAGCAAACTGCAGATGAGCAGCAATGTTCTTTTTGGAGAGCAGTGGCTTTCTCCTTGTAACCCTGACATGCACACCATTGTTGTTCAGTGTTTTTCTGATGGTGGACTCATGAACATTAACATTAGCCAATGTGAGAGAGGCCTTCAGTTGCTTAGAAGTTATCCTGGTGTCCTTTGTGACCTGGTGAACTATTACACGCCTTGCTCTTGGAGTGATCTTTGTTGGTCGACCACTCCTGGGGAGGGTAACAATGTTCTTGAATTTCCTCCATTTGTACATAGTCTGTCTGACTGTGGATTGGTGGAGTCCAAACTCTTTAGAGATGGTTTTGTAACCTTTTCCAGCCTGATGAGCATCAACAACTCTTATTCTGAGGTTTTCAGAAATCTCCTTTGTTCGTGCCATGCACAAACGTGTTGTGAAGAGCAGACTTTGATAGATCCCTTTTCTTTAAATAAAACACTCACACCTGATTGTCATCCCATTGATTGAAAACAGCTGACTCTAATTTCACCTAGAGGTTCACGTACTTTTGCTGCTCACTAATATGTAATATTAGATCTTTTTCCTCATTAAATAAATGACCAAGTATAATATTTTGTCTCATTTGTTTAACTGGGTTCTCTTTATCTACATTTAGGACTTGTGTGAAAATCTGATGTTTTAGGTCATATTTATGCAGAAATATAGAAAATTCTAAAGGGTTCACAAACTTTCAAGCACCACTGTATCTTCAGTCCTGTGCTTTTAGGTATAACACTAGCTTGATTTGTAGTGCCAGCACACTGCATGGACACAGTGTGCATGTGCAGTAGTCTGTCCTACCTGCCTACATGACGCAGTGAATACGTGAACTAAAGGCGTGTTTTTGACTGCTTTGTGCAAAGTGAGTGACATGCTCAAATGTCAGCTCATCATCATTAAAACAATTAGGATATTATCGTCGACGGTACATATGACACACCCCTAAAACAAGGTATGTCTAGGTCAAACCAGATGTGCAACAGAGAAATGTCAGTGTGATGTTGATTGAAGGTACCTGTGATCACTGCATCCGTCTATTAAGCTAGTATATTTTTTTGTAGCTGATCTCGGTTCTGATGCCATTATACTCTTCTTTCACTTCTTCTTCAGGTACCATTCTTTGTAACAGAGGATATGCGCAGTAACCCTGTTGCTAGCACAACTAGTTCGCCCCGTGCTCAGCCAGACGAAGTGCACTCAGAAAATCTCTTCCAGAGGAGAGAGGTTCTAGCAGGTACGAATCAAGGGCTTTGTGTTTGCTTGCTAAATGTTGGTTTGTGCTTCATGTTCACCAAATACATTTTTCCTAATGAACAGTAGTCATTATATTTAACAGTGTACTAACTCTTGATTAATATCAGTTAGCCTAAGTGAGAATGAGCAAGGAAGGCCTTTGTTGATTTTCGTGGCAATAAACTTCCCAGTGGAAGTTGAGCTAATTTCTCCATCTAGAAAAGATTAAAAGATTTAAAAAGCAGACAGCACTTGCTTGACATAACTGAACAATTTCATGAAGTTTTTATCCAGAAGGCAAATGCTGAAGTCTGGGCAATATCCTGCTTCCAGTAGGCTAAAGTTGAGTAGGTTAAAGTGAGGCAGTTTTTGCTGTGGGCTGACAGACATCTTCCTACATTATGCTGCCTCTCTCTGGTCTTTGACCATCTAACTCTTTGACCCAATTAAGTGAGGCTTAAGTGAGGAAGAATGTAGCCTGTTTTAGGAAGTGTGGTATTACTGTGGAAACCAGGGCCCAATGTGTAACCTGTAGGCAAGTGATTATTGCTTTCTAGCATTCCTGTAACAGTTTTTATGTTGGAGGACGCATTTGTTGAACCTCCTTTAACCTCTTCTTTATTTGCTGGCCTGCAGCTGTGATTGCAGGTGGGGTTATAGGTTTTCTTTTTGCCATCTTCCTCATTCTTTTCCTGGTGTACCGCATGAGAAAGAAGGATGAAGGCAGCTATGATCTTGGAGAGAGAAAACCCTCTGGAGCAGCGTATCAGAAGGCTCCAACAAAGGAGTTTTACGCATAGACTCCCGACACCAAGCTCGCATAAGCTGATCTACGGTAATGGCGGTCTCGTATCAATGATGGCAAACATGTTCACATAATGAGCGAAAACAAGATGGAGACTGGCAACATAAATATCATAAAGGAAAGCTTTTGCATAGAGTATTGTGATCTTTACGTTCTTCCTTTTTGTAATGGGGAAAAAAAGCAGTGCTCATTTTATGGTAAATATCAGTGTATTTAAACTTTTGTGTATTATTTGAAAAGGCTGAAACAACTCACAGTCTGTAAGGATGAACAGTCTTCATCTTGACAGTCTTCTGTGAAGGGAGCTGTATTTGGTTGCTGACTACTTTTTAACTGTAGCAGTATGTATTTGTAAAGAAACAATTTAAAGTAATTAAGTAAAACTGGTCCGTATCAGTCAGGCTTTCATATTGTCCTAACATGTCTGATGTTGATGTAAAAAGTGTATTTCATTAATTTATCTGTTATTTTATCCTCCGGTGTTTAAAATGCCTTTTTTTTAGTGTATGTGGACCTCTGTTGTCTTTTGAATAACATTGAACCATTAGTGTAATTGTTTTCCCTTAAGGTTATCATTTTTTTTTCCTTTTGGCGCCTTTTAGTTCTCATATCCACTTGGTCTTGTGAACCATTTTTAATGGAAATGTATTTTTTGTTTTCTTTTCACAACTGTAGCTTCATATGCCGCAGGCTTTATGCTCACCTGACAATTGGACTTGAGGGCAGTGTCAGGGCCTGCTAGGACAACTTCTATCAGTAGGTCCCACATAGCACGTTTTGGTCCATTTGTAAGCTGTGTCAAGCTTTTACCCGCTACAACTTGTCCTTATTGACCCTAGGTTTCGTTCAATCCCATCTGTATTGTCTAAATCCATTCTTAGCTGACTTGGAGCTGTCTTATCATGCCAGTCTGCTATGTTTAAGTCATTTGTGTAAGATTATATCAGTGAATTTAATATAATAGCCTGGGAATCTACGCATAGTGACTCAGAGGCGACAGTGAAAGTGGGGGGCAGAAGATCAAACTCCATTTGAGTGTAAAGCTCTTCTTGTTGGTGGATCACTGCTCCTGTATTCTGGTGCTGATGACTAGGTGCTCATCTGAATTGACAGAGGCCAGTAAATCCTTTCTCTCATAGAACTGTAAGAATTGTTTGCATGTACATCTATAAGTACGTAATAGATCATGGAGTAATACTCGTACAAGTAGATGGAATGAAGATGCTCCTGTTTCTGAACCCCGACACATTAATGGATCTAATTTAACCCGTCACTCCTCCTGGACACACTTGTTGCCAGCTCAGATGAGTGACTTTCCTGGTGTCAGACCTGACACTGAATGCTAAAGCAAACCCAAAGATTTAAATGATTCCCACTTGTATTACATTGAACGTCGTTTGAAATCTAATTTCATTTCGTCTGTTGTCTTCCTTTATATTTTATATTCTTAAGACCTGACAATTGAGTCCAAATGCTTATTCACATATAAAAAACTATATAGAAATATAGATATATAAATGTATATTCACAAACTGTTTTAAACCTTCAAAGTGCCTATCATTTGGAAATGTGCTTGGATATGTCTTGGCGGGAAGTAGTGTGTACATCAGAACGGCCAGAGTGATCGGTACTGTGTAAGCACAGCTGACTGTAATGGTAACCTTTTTTTAGACTTACAAAATAAAAACAGTATTGTAAGCTGAAACAACACTACTGAATAAACATTGTGGCCTGATTTTGACAATTTCTTGAGTGTTTCTTATCTTTGGGTTGGGAATGTAGAGAATGCAGAGCTTTTGATCAATGTCCACAATGACCAAGGCCTTAATAAAGCAATAAGGCACGAGAGGGTGTGCATTATTGTGAATATATCACAGGAAAGAGGTGTTGTGCCGTAACACCTCTTTCCTGTGATATATTCACAATAATGCACCCCCTCGAGTGCCTTTATTGCTTTTATACCACAGTTCCGTTATCGTTTATCATTTATTGTTAGATTTTAAGATAAAAAGGACAGAAAAAACGATTTTAAAAAAACGTTTATCACCCTTCCGCGAGGTAAAATGGTTCCATTCTATCGTTACCTCGCGGCATTAAAGTCTAGGAACAGAATTACCCATAACTGTTTATTATTCAGACAATAAACACAAATATATCGATTGGTAAGTTTTAATTTATTAAAGAGAAAGTTTATTTACATTCAGCAAATAAAATGGGTCGGATTTACAAGTAAGCTGTTACTAAGATCCACTATTCTACCGACTGAAGCAAATCGGAGTGAGATCCCGTTTGATTAGTGATTATAAATTTGTATGATAAAGCTCTTAATGTTAATCCTATCAGTCAGAAATGTAACGCCAGAGTTACAGAGCATCAGCAGCTTCTCTGGGTTAGAGCTGGACTTGCAGATAACAAACCTGTCAGATCAATGAACGCCCGATTAGCCGTACATGGTGTTCAATGAAAGATGCAGAGTTTAAGTCCAGCAAACGACGTGTGTGTGAGGGATGAAGCTGATTCAGGTCATTTTTGTTGATGGGACCAAAACTGATCTTCAGTCTCGTTGCTCTTCAGTCGAGCTGTGAATCCATTAATTAGCCCGCCAGACGATTGATTTAAAGTACTGACTTCGTTTCGCTTTTCCAGCGCTTCCAAGTCCTAAAGGTGCTAAATCTTTGGCTCAGGTTGGTCATTAATAGCTTCATCTTCCAAATTAATATCGTTTTCAAAACCAATAGATTTTATAAAGTGATAACTTTCATTTTACTCAGTATAACTTGACTGCTTTTTCTGGCGGACGTCAATGCCAGGTTACGTGTGTGCCGCGGATTAATACTTATAGAGGGCCGGTCAATAATGTAACGGCGGAAGACGTCTCTCAGATTGCGGGTCGGAACTAACTGTGATATAATTAGGCTTTGGATGCTGTGTAGATGAGTGTTCCACTCCTTTTTAGCAGAGTCTCTGAGACATTTACATATAATTCGCACACAGTTTTTTTTTTGCGAAATACCCTGTATATTTACATTACAGTAGTATACAAAGACTGTGTGACTATGGTAATGTCTGGTCAACAACCTTTACGAACAAAGAGTGCAGTCATTAAATGGCACATACCTGTAAATGAGTATGTCAGTCTTGTATTAGATTATTGTAGACTAGATTAAGGGAGTCATTGTAGTTTGAAGTAAAAATGACTGACTGCTCAGCAATTATTCACTTGACAAACTAACATTATATAACATTATAATTAGGATCTCAGACAGCATTATGATGCTTATGACGAATGGCTGAGTCTCTTGCTGTCATCAAACGGCGACTAGACTCGTCTTTATTCAGTCTTTACCGAAGACTGAAACTGCGCTTACACATTTAATAGAATAAACGTCAAACGATACAAAAAACTTCTTGTTAATCTTTTTTTATGATTGTTTATTAACTTCATTAAATCATAACAGGATTTTTGTTGAATTGTGTTCTTGGGCTGTTCCCTATTTGTACCAGCATGAGGTCATGTCTGCTAAGAAGAATGCACAGCACTTCTGTAAGTTGCTCTGGTTAAGTGTGTCTGCTAAATGCTGTAAATGTGAATGGAGATCTGGAATGTGACAACATGAGGAATTTATATTGGGAATTGCATTTTCCTATTCTGATGCAACAATAACATCAAAGCATTGAATATTAAAATCACCCTTGTTCATGGCACAATAAATGCATATGTGTTTTTTAATTGACACCTATTCACCTTTTCAATATAGTATTAGCCCTAAACTGGTACTCTAAATTGGATTTAATATTTATGCTAACTGACTTTAACTTTTAGCTCTTAGTATGAGACCAGTCCGGAATAAAACTGTGGTCAAGTTGAAATTGATAAGAATAATGTGCCTATACATTTAAATTTTTACTGGAATGGTATCGCCACTTGCGTTGCGTACACAAGACTAGTTTTTATTTTGTGTGTGTGTGTTTGCCTGACTTTTGTTTTGGGTCAGTGTCAGGCTAAGCTTTATCCATGGGAGATGTTCAGACTTGTTTCACTCTAAAGAGCGAGTTGTATGTCAGCTGTAGCATCTGCTCCTGACACCAATTCTCACGAAAACACACATGGTCCATCCCAAAGAGTGTCCTCCAAAGCATGTCCATCCATTCACCATATCACAGATGCACCCCATTCCACCATTACTGTCTCTAGCATTTCAGGTTGCTCTTTGGACTTATATCTCAGTGAATAGGTGCCTGATGATTGTGCTGGAATTGGGGTTAGTGTGGGCTTGTGTGTTTGAGTCCTCTGAATAGGGCAGTGAATACAGGGGAAAGCATAGGAGCACTGGGCCTTCTCATATGCTGACACAGCTAATTTGATAATGTCAGCGATAAATTTAGATTGTCAGCGATAGGTTATACAGAGATGTATTTACAGTTCTAAAAAAAAAACAATGGTGTAAACAAATTACTTTTCCTGTAACTGTTGATCAGCACACTGGCTTGGACGAATTTTATTCCATTCCTTCATACAGAACAGCTTCAACTCTGGGATGTTGGTGGGTTTCCTAACATTAGCTGCTCGCTTCAGGTCCGTCCACAACATTTCTATTGGATTAAGGTCTTTGGACTTTGGCTTGGCCATTCCAAAACATGAACTTTATTCTTCTTTAACCATTCTTTGATAGAACGACTTGTGTGCTTAGGGTCGTTGTCTTGCTGCATGACCCACCTTCTCTTGAGATTCAGATCATTTTGATATTGATCACACTGATATTTTCCTTTAGAATTCTCTGATATAAATCAGAAGTCATTGTTCCATCAATGATGGCAAACTGTCCTGGGCCAGATGCAGCAAAACAGGCTCAAACCATGATACTGCCACCACCATGTTTCACAGATGGGATAAGGTTCTTATGCTGGAATGCAGTGTTTTCCTTTCTCCAAACATAACGCCTTTCTTTTAAGCCAAAAAGTTCTATTTTGGTCTCATCCGACCACAAAACATTCTTCCAATAGCCTTCTGGCTTGTCCCTGTCATCTGTAGCAAACTGCAGACGAGCAGCAATGTTCTTTTTGGAGAGCAGTGGCTTTCTCC
Source organism: Ancistrus triradiatus (assembly GCA_025084515.1). Taxonomy (NCBI): domain Eukaryota; kingdom Metazoa; phylum Chordata; class Actinopteri; order Siluriformes; family Loricariidae; genus Ancistrus; species Ancistrus triradiatus. The sequence goes on along the minus strand of JAJAGP010000050.1, from coordinate 29,738 downwards.
TTGCAACCCTGCCAAGCACACGTTTTGTACACATACTTTTGCCACTCACTAATATGTAATATTTTTTCATTTTCCTCAAGAAATGAATGACCAAGTATAATATTTTTGTCTCATTTTTCATTTTTTTTAAATTGGTTCTCTTTGTCCACTTTAACAGACTTCTGTTATTGTAGAACTACAAAGTGCTTCTATATGGTAAGTGGAACTGATGAAATGGACAATGAGTATAGAAACAAGGTGACTGGCACACACAGTGGTGCTTAAGTTTGTGAACCCTTTAGAATTTTCTATATTTATGCACTATATATACACATACACAATATCCAGTCACCTTGTTTCTACATTCATTGTTCATTACATCAGTTCCACTTACCATATAGAAGCACTTTGTAGTTCTACAAAAACAGACTGTAGTCCATCTGTAGTCCCCTTTATTCTGTTCTCTACTGGTCAGTACCCCCACAGATCAGGTACTATTTGGGTGGTGGATCATTCTCAGCACTGCAGTGACACTGATGTGGTGCTGTGTTATTTTGTGTAGTGCTGGTATGAGTTGATCAGACACAGCAGTGCTGCTGGAGTTTTTAAACACTGTATTCACTCACTATTCACATTTATTAGACATGTCTACCATATTGCTGTACCTTCTAGTTGTAAATTCAGAGCCAAGAGCTCATCTGTAGTTGCACAGCTTGTGTTAGTCATCCTGTAATCATTCATCAGTGCTCACAGGATGCTGGACATTTTTGGCTGGTGGACTATTTTCAGTCCAGCAGTGACACTGAGGTGTTTGAAAACTCCAGCAGCACTGCTGTGTCTGATCCACTCATACCAGCATAACACACACTAACACACCCCCACCACAGTGTCAATGCAGTGCTGAGAATGATCCACCACCCAAATAGTGCCTGATCTGTGAGGGTCCTGACCAGAAGAGAACAGAATACAGGGGATTAACAAAGCATGTAGAGAAACAGATGGACTACAGTCTGTAATTGTATAAAGTGCTTCTATCTGGTAAGTGGAACGTATAAACTGTACAGTAAGTGTAGAAACAAGGAGGTCATAATAAAGTGATTGGACAGTGTATGTATGAATATAGATATAGATAGACATAGATATTTATATGTACACATTGACAAACAAAGGAAAACACACCAAGCAGTTGGTGGGATGGAATAAACTTTATATGTGTGAATATTATGATGATATATGTAAGTGATTACAATATTAGAGCGAAAGGATAGGTTTATTGGGGAAAATTGTAGGCAGTCCAGTTGGGCTGCCTCTGGATACAAGATAAGATGCAGTTGGGCATGGAGGCATACAGGTTCTGTATGGTGTCCTGCGGCACGTTTGCCCACAGATGTTTGCAAAAGCCCTCAGACATAACTACATGCTGAGTTTCACTATAAAAAAAAAGTATGTTTTTTAATGTTTATATTCCATCTTGTGCATTTATAGTTTGGTTCTTCAGTGTGTGTGATTTACATTTACATTTACAGCATTTAGCAGACGCCCTTATCCAGAGCGACTTACAATTGGTACAGTCTTACAATCCAAGCAATTGTGGGTTAAGGGTCTTGCTCAAGGACCCAACAGTGGCAGCTTGGCAGAGGTGGGATTTGAGCCCTGGATCTTCTGGTCCATAGTCCAGTACCTTATCCGCTAGGCTACCACAGTCCCCATTATTATTGATGTGCGCTAATAACGGAAGAACCAAGGTGTTATGTATTTCCTAGAATGATGTCATAGCAGTTTAGGCTTTGGATAAGGTGTAGGTAATGGTGTTTGGTAATGTCTGATCAATGACCATTTCAATCAGCAGAACGTAATGTGGTCAGTAAACAGCACACACCATTTGCATCTAAGAGTTTTATAAATGAACCAGTTGGTACAAAATGCTAAGTTAGTTGTAACAGTGAGTCACAATTTAGTTGTAAATTAAATGCGATACCCACAGTCCAATACACAGTGCATTAATATACTTAAAATAAAAAAAAGTCTTATCATTTGCTGATTGGCTGTTACTGAGTATTGCCGAGTTGGATGCAATGCTGTTTGAAATTAGTTTATTGAAGTGAATTCTATCAGTTTCCATTGGCTATAATAATAAATCATTACTGGGATGCAAATATATATTGCAATCACAACATGAAGAATTGTTAAATATGTTCTGCACAAAATGCATAGCACTGAATAGAATGGCATCCCTTGTTCCTGTCCATGGTCCTTTATGAGATTACCATGATCTACCAGTTATGGTAGTTTTTGGAACAAGATTGCGTAGCATTTGTTTGCTGATTGCAAATGTTCAACTGCAACCCCAATTTAGTCATACTAGTAGAAAGTACAAATATTTAGTGTTGTTGGTTAAATACTGACAATCTCTAACCAGTTTTTTGAATATATATTATTAGAATTTATTAGTGAGTCTGCTTTGTGGTTCATGTAGAAGATGCTGTTCTTTGATTTGTACTGTCATGCAGAGTTTAGGGATGTGGCCTTTGGAGAGATGTTACTACACCGAGTGCGATGGTACTCGGCCTGACTTCCAGGCAACATAACTTATTTTCACTAGATAAATAATTTTAAGACAGTGAAGTGTTTGGCCGGACTTATAGCACATTCAATAGCGTTCAACCACTGGAAATTGCAGGTACCGTATTTTTCGGGCTATAAAGCGCACCGGGTTATAAGACGCATTAAATGAAACAAAACTCTTAAGTTCCCTCGGATACTCAGTTTGGTTTTCTTTACCTGGCGCAGGGCGTCTTCTTGCTTCCTCCACTTCCGTACCATTGATTCGTTAATGTTGAATTCTCTCGCAGCTGCTCTATGTCCATGTTGTTTGAAATCCGCTTCGAAAATGAATGAATGAATGCACACACCGTAATGCTGAAGCACATACCGTATTACTCCGCTATGCTGCTCACTACGGTTGCCATAAGCTTCGTAACTTACCAAGGCCGTGCTAAAACATTTTGACAGATTTATGAGTGTCGTGTACCATCTACAATCGGTTCTAGGTCAGAAAGCACAACCAGAATTAATTCATACATTAGGCGCACCGCATTTTAAGGCGCACTGTTGATTTTTGAGAAAGTTAAAGGATTTTAAGTGCGCCTTATGGTCCGAAAATTACGGTAATTACAAAACCTTGCATGAACCATAGTCATTGTCATCACTTAAGGCAACGATGACTTGAAAGCTGAAGTGCTAAAATAATAGCTGTAAAAATTGTCTTTCCTCATCACACTTTACTGTTCAAACCAATTCAACAGGATCAAGTTCTCAGTTTGCCTTAAGGGTTCTAAAGCAGGCTGGGTTTTTTTTTTTTCAGCAGGTAGCAGCACACAGGATCCTTGATGAGATGTTTCCTCTCTGAGTAGTGTTGTGCTCGAGATAATTCCATACAGTGTTAATTTGCTCTTTGCTCACTCGCATATATTAAGGTTTAGACAGGTGTCAGGAAAAAAAAATGCTTGATGCCAGAGTAAGTGGTCCCAGTGGGAAGGAAGCATAGAACTATTTGCAACCTCTCTCTCTCTCTCTCTCTCTCTCTCTTTCATATTCTGAGAGAGAGAGAGGGCTGAGGAGAAAATATAACATTTTCATTACACATAGATCAAGCATTACTGTTTACATTTACATTTACAGCATTTAGCGGACGCCCTTATCCAGAGCGTGCTTTGTAATCTTCCTAGGAGATAGAACCTCACATTAGAACAAGTAAACAATAGCTCAAGTACACAATCCAACTACAACCTGCTCATATCTGGTGTAGAGAATTTTTTATTTCTTTCTTTCTTTTTTTTAACTGGAGGATATACAGTTTTATTCCCTCAAGTGCTGGGTGAAGAGGTGAGTCTTTAGTCGCCTCTTGAAGACAGCAAGAGACTCAGCCATACGGACATCCAGTGGAAGTTCATTCCACCACCTGGGTGCCAGGATGGAGAAGAGTCTTGAAGCTTGTCTTCCTTTAATCTTACGTGGAGGCTCCACGCCAAGCTCGTATCTCGGAGGGTGCGAGGTACAGAACGTGGTTTGATCAGAGCTCTTAGGTAAGATGGCGCTGTTCCATTCTTGGCTTTGTAGGTGAGCGTCAAGGTTTTGTATCTGATGCGGGCAGCTACAGGGAGCCAATGAAGTGAGCGCAGCAGTGGGGTGACATGAGAAAACTTGGGAAGATTGAAAACCAGACGAGCCGCTGCATTCTGAATCAGTTGCAGGGGTCTGATTGCATTGGTGAGTTGTTATCCCTTATAATGACGTGTACATTTTAGATGATTCATGTCAGAGCCTTGTTACCTCTTGGGGTTTTGTTTCGGATGAGTCTATTTATTTATGAAGAAACCAATTATGCATGTTGAATAGCATATCACTGTTTTTTCTCAATGGTATGTAACATGGCCAGTTTTTGTATCACAGTCCCAATTTCATGCAAAATAAAACATTAATCTTAAAAACAGTAAAAAGAAAACATGTTGAAAGTTTTAGTGTAATACATTTTCTGATTTTTAGTAACCAAATGCCTGCAATACTTTCCAAAAAAGTTGGGGTGGGTGGGGGCTGTTTACCACTGTGTTTCGTCAATAATTGAAGTCATTTTGAAAGCAGATTTCTCCCCCTCATTCTTGCTTGATGTGAGTCCGGGGTCTCCATTGTTGTATTTGCTTTTCATAAAATGCCAGATGTTTTTGATGGGAAACATCCCATCATTCTGGACTGCACACATGGTGTTTCAGCACCTGCACTGTTTTAACACATGAAGAATATGACTTGATGTTATTTTACTGAAACAAGCAGGCATGTCCCTGAAAACAGATCACCATTGCAGTGCCTCCAAAATGCTTGGACTAAAACACCTACAAGTCCACTGTTGACATAAGCCAGTGTTTCTCAATCCTGGTCCTGGCGCCCCACCGCTCTGCACAATTTAGTGCTTCACCTGTTTAACCACACCCACTTTAACTCAATAACGGGCTTCTTAATGAGCTGAGTAGTTGCATCAGGTGTGTTGGGAGCAGGAAAGCACTAAAACATGCAGAGCGGTGGTGCGCCAGGACCAGGATTGTGACACTGATATAAACTGTTTAAAAGCAGACCACAACAAAATTTTCCATTTTGTATCAGTCTGTCTCAGATTAGCTTGAGGGAAGACATGATTGGGTCTGACACCCACTTTAATGGCATAATGCTAATTATGAGGGCACAACTGTCACTACATTCATATAGATAGCGGCTTTCATGAAGTAGTGATACTTGTACCATATATTCCTACAGTGTTCTTTACAGCATGTACTGAGTTACATCATATGCCTTCGCCTTCACCAATCTACAACGCACATGTATGTTGGAGTAGTATACTGTCATTAGTATACTCTGGCAGTGACTCCTCAGAGGAGTGCTTGAATGCTGGGTTAAGGATTCCCTCAAAGTGTTGCTGGTCTCCACTTGTTTGACTTCGGGTACCAACATGAGAGTCACCAACAGCCTTCTATCCACAGCTTTTTTGAGCCGCTTCTACGATTGAGGACTGTAACAAGGTCCATTCAGGCTCAATATCCCTGACCTCACTGAGGTTGAAGTGAAACTTATCATACATTGGCTCCTCCACCAGAGGCTTCCAAATAAGCCAGAATGCTTTCCTGGTTTTAGTGGGAACACCCAGTTGATAACCTGTGCGACAAATCCAACTCTCCACCAAAGATGCGTTCAGTTGCTCTGCCCCCTCTTCACCTGAGTGTTCAGAACAAATGGCCTTATGTCAGATGATATAATGACAAAATCAATCATTGGCCCTATGGCCCAGAGTCCTCTGGTACCAAGTACAATTGTGAGCAGCCTTGTGTTCAAAAAAGACATTTGTTTTGGCAGTCCATGACTCGCACAAAAGTCTAATAACATTTCACTTCTCAAGTTCAATCAGGAAGGCTCCAAATCACGGTCCTCTGAGTAGCTCCATGGTTCCCAGCATGAACGTTGAAATCGCCTAGAAGAACTATACAGTCTGTAAGATGAATCCCACCCACCCAATCACCTGCCCCACCTTTGCAAAATGGCTAAGTATACTGAACTGCTATTTTGTGCATATGCAAACAGCAGGAACCATCTTGTCTACTAGAACAAATTCCAACTGCATAGTCATCATGGGTATCTCATGGGGTTCCCCTAGGAAGAGTTGTGGCTGGTGATTGTTTGTGCTGACCTCAGGCTGTTTCCACTGCGACCCTCACCAGGAGAATCAGATGAAAACTAAGACTGATAGAACAATGAAAATTAATGTGATTGATCTGTTTATGTTTAAATGTGATTCCTGTAAACCTTGTTAGAGACTTTGTGGTATTTTCTTTCCAACTGCCATGTTTTTAGTGAGAAAGACAGAAAAGCATGTGAAGGTTACTACTGATGAGTGTGAAGGAAACCAGTGCAAAATCTGTAAAACACTGAGAAGCAGGGGCATGCCTAGAGTGTGCAGAGACCCGGTGAGATGTTACTCTGTGAAGTGTTTGTGAACCACAGATCACACTAAGAAATAAAAATGGTAAGTTAAATATCAATGACTCCAGCATTCGAAGTCACAGCTGCTTACTGGCACGTATAAGGCAGATTACACAGTCTGTCTCAAAGATCACATTAGGTGATCCAACATATTGAAGAGAATTACCTTGATATGATTTTTACGAGAGGTCATTTTTAACTGCTGCTACTTCTGCTGAATTTAAATAGAATTTTCAGTGCTTTGCCAGTACTGTGAGGTACTTCGGGTGAGACATGAAGTTACAGTGGTGCTTGAAGGTTTGTGAACACTTTAGAATTTTTAAAATAAATATGACCTTAAACATCACCAGATTTTCACACAATTCCTAAAAGTAGATAAAGAGAACCCAGTTAAACAAATGAGACAAAAATATTATACTTGCTCAGTTATTTATTGAGGAAAAGGATCCAATATTACATATTAGTGAGTGGCAAAAGTATGTGAATATCTAGGATTAGCAGTTAATTTGAAGGTGAAATTAGTCAGGTGTTTTCAATCAGTGGGATGACAATCAAGCACGAGTGGACACAGGGATCTATCAAAGTCTGCTCTTCACAACACGTTTGTGGAAGTGTATCATGGCACGAACAAAGGAGATTTCTGAGGAGCTCAGAAAAAGAGTTGTTGATGCTCATCAGGCTGGAAAAGGTTACAAAACCATCTCTAAAGTGTTTGGGCTCCACCAATCCACAGTCAGACAGATTGTGTACAAATGGAGGAAATTCAAAATCATTGTTACCCTCCCCAGGAGTGGTCGACCAACAAAGATCAGTCCAAAAGCAAGGTGTGTAATAGTTGACGAGGTCACAAAGGACCCCAGGATAACTCTAAGCAACTGAAGGCCTCTCTCACATTGGCTAATGTTAATGTTCATGAGTCCACCATCAGAAGAACACTGAACAACAATGGTGTGCATGGCAGGGATGCAAGGAGAAAGCCACTGCTCTCCAAAAAACGAACATTGCTGCTCGTCTGCAGTTTGCTAAAGATCACGTGGACAAGCCAGAAGGCTACTGGAAGAATGTTTTTGTGGACGGATGAGACCAAAATAGAACTTTTTGGTTTATAGAAATGTGTTATGTTTGGAGAAAGGAAAACACTGCATTCCAGCATAAGAACCTTATCCTATCTGTGAAAACATGGTGGTGGTAGTATCATGGTTTGGGGCCTGTTTTGCTGCATCTGGGCCAGGACGGTTTTGCCATCATTGATGGAACAATGAATTCTGAATTATATCAGAGAATTCTAAAGGAAAATGTCTGGACATCTGACCAGGAACTGAATCTCAAGAGAAGGTGGGTCATGCAGCAAGACAACGACCCTAAGCACACAAGTCGTTCTACCAAAGAATGGTTAAAGAAGAATAAAGTTACTGTTTTGGAAAGGCCAAGTCAAAGTCCTGACCTGAATCCAATTGAAATGCTGTGGAAGGACCTGAAGCGAGCAGTTAATCTGAGGAAACCCACCAACATCCCAGAGCTGAAGCTGTTCTGTACGGAGGAAAGGACTAAAATTCCTCCAAGCCGGTGTGCAGGACTGATCAAGAGTTACAGGAACCATTTAGTTGCAGTTATTGCTGCACAGGGGGGTCACACCAGATACCGAAAGCAAAGGTTCACATACTTTTGCCACTTACTAATATGTAATATTGGATCATTTTCTTCAATAAATAAATGAACAAGTATAATATTTTTGTGTCATTGGTTTAACTGGGTTTTTCATATATACTTTTAGGACTTGTGTGAAAATCTGATGATGGTTTAGGTCATATTTTTGCAGAAATACAGAAAATTCTAAAGGGTTCACAAACTTTCAAGCAGCACTGTACATGACATAGGGTTGCAGGGTTGAATTCCTCTCATTAATATAGTGTTGATGCCAGAAAATAATTGCTCACTAAGCATTCGATCAAACCGTGGGGACAGCGTTTCATTATTGTTGTCTGCTTTCTTCTTGACTCTGATGTTGTTTTCCTTTGCAGAATATCCTAACCCTTTTATAAAGACTCTGCCATATAAGTTGATTGCATGTGTACAGGGTTGTGTACAGCAGCTTTTTGCTCATCCTGTAGGAAACGGTGACATCCCTCCATTGTCAGAGGAATGATTTCAAACATAATGAGCAGGTATACAGCTGAAAATTTTGCATGTGTGCCCTAACTACCTCTGCTACTGCTGTTGATGCTCTGCTGTGCTGATAGTGCTCCATCTCTGCTGAATGCCTGTCTTGGCATTCTGCTTTACTGAACAATGTCTTAGGTTCACCTAGAAAACATATTGGATCTTGTTTTTTTCTTTTTTTAATGGGCAATGATAGGAAAATTACAAATGTAGACATTGTTCTTTTTAGCCAGTGAAATTATGTACTAATTTGCTATCATTACGCTACTTTATTTTCAGTGTTGGTATATTGGCCAGTCTTTGTTCACTATTGAACCTGCTTTTACTGGTATATATATTGTTTATGTAGGAATCATTACATTAGACATTATAGCATTGGCAGTGTTCTGGTGGTGCGTCTTTTTGAGCCACGTCTGGATGCACTGGCTTCACTGGCAGTGATTGGAGTGTGGGCGGGTGCATTTATTACAGAAAAAAAACCCCAAAAAACTCCAACAAAAAACACATGCAGACTAACAAAAAAAAATCTCTGCTTCATCGTCGTATCTGCTTTTTTGTTTGTCTTCTCTGAAGTATGGCTTTTCTGGACTGACGATTAGTGGTCCTCTCACAGGGACTGTGGTAGCCTAGCGGTTAAGGTACTGGATTATGGACCAGATGGTCCAGGGTTCAAATCCCGCCTCTGCCAAGCACCCACTGTTGGGTCCTTGAGCCAGGCCCTTAACCCACAATGGCTTGGATTGTAAGACTGTATCAGTTGTAAGTCGCTCTGGATAAGGGCGTCTGCTAAATGCTGTAAGGTAAATCAGGAGTGAAACATGATGACTCAGTAACTCCTTCAGCCCCAGTAACTCAGTGATATCATTGTTATGCACCATTTAACAAAGTACACTAATTATTGCTGAATCACTCCAATTTGCATTTGGCATTTCACCTGTCATTGGGGTTAGCTTTATGGAGGTTGTGTTATTGTATGAGTGGCTTGTATTTGTCATTTTAGTTTGATACAGTAACATATTGCTTATAAGATACACAGTCACTATGCTGGCTTACATCCTTGTCAAGTAGATGGAGCGATGGTACGTTTCTTGAAGAACAGTTCAGTAGTTCATCGATCTGGCATGTTTTTCTTGAACAATATTCTTGTCAATACCCATCAGAGTGCATCGACTGCTGACCGCTGATCCTCTGTGTTGATGCTTGCTCTGAATTAGCAATGCACTTTAAGTTTCTGCAGGTGGTTATAATGAACTATTCTGTATCAGTCAGAATTATTGAAAAGACTCAGATGGGATTCGGTGTTGGCAGATGCTAGGGGAGACCAGTGCTATCCTGGCCACCACTGTGGTAGGGTGGTGATACTGTATGAAATATACTTAGGACAGTACTGTTATATGTTTGTCAAACAGTGCATCTTCCATATAGAATGCTGTGTGTGCACCTTATTGGGAGCAGAAGCAATAGTGAAGCAGCGATTTATTGAAACACAACAAATACTTAGGACTGTTAAATGCTCAGACCTCTGCTACAGTGTTTCGGCAGCAGGAAGAAAATGGTGGTTAAGAAAAGACATTACCAATCCAAAAGTCTTGCACATGTATTCGTCTTCACCTGCTGTCACCACGCTGAGCTGGGCTGGGAGGAGAGGAACCCTTGGGGTTTCCTAGTGTGGTTTTAATGAATGCTCTTTGAAGTGTGCCATGATTGTGCAATACCCGTGCCCGCTTCAAAGGAAAGCAGACTCTAGTGATGCATTATGGGATGTACATTAGGTTTTTAACTGAGTATACTTTCATCATATTACATATGCGATGTGATACACGAGCTGCAGGCTGAAAGAAAGGGGAAGCCATCTGAAATGGCATCTTGTGCACACATGCACAATAGTTCGGAAAAGTGTCCAAAGGCTATAGTCATCAGCGGTGACATTGGTCACTGGTTCAGGGTTTGTTATCTTAACAAAGTTATAGACTGATTTTTATAGCCGATTTACAATCTTATCCCCCCACACCTATTTTTATTCATTTTCCTCTAAAAAATGTCATGCCCTGGAAATGATCATAATAAAAAATATTTCTAAATATTTGTCGAAATGCTTTTGAGAGGTGTTTTAATCATAACCGTATAAAACCATGTGTTTGTAAATGGGTGTAAAATTAGCTCATAATTCAGAAGCAAGGCTTTATATGTTTACTTACTTTCACCGACCACTTTATTAGCTACACCTCCTTGTTTCTGCACTCATTGTCCATTGTATCAGTTCCATATAGTTACCATATACTGGTCCTTCTCAAAAAATTAGCATATTTCATCCGACCAATAAAAGAAAAGTGTTTTTAATACAAAATAAAGTCAACCTTCAGATTATTATGTTCATTTATGCACTCAATACTTGGTCGGGAATCCTTTTGCAGAAATGACTGCTTCAATGTGGCGTGGCATGGAGGCAATCAGCCTGTGGCACTGCTGAGGTGTTATGGAGGCCCAGGATGCTTGATAGCGGCCTTAAGCTCATCCAGAGTGTTTTGGGTCTTGCGTCTCTCAACTTTCTCTTCACAATATCCCCACAGATTCTCTATCGGGTTCAGGTCAGGAGAGTTGGCAGGCCAATTGAGCACAGTAATACCATGGTCAGTAAAACCATTTACCAGTGGTTTTGGCACTGTGAGCAGGGTGCCAGGTCGTGCTGAAAAATGAACTCTGCCATCTCCATAAAGCTCTTCAGCAGATAGAAGCATGAAGTGCTCCAAAATCTCCTGATAGCTAGATGCATTGACCCCTGCCCTTGATAAAAACACAGTGGACCACACCAGCAGCTGACATGGCACCCCAGACCATCACTGACTGTGGGTACTTGACACTGGACTTCAGACATTTTGGCATTTCCTTCTCCCCAGTCTTCCTCCAGACTCTGGCACCTTGATTTCCGAATGACATGCAAAAAATTTGCTTTCATCCGAAAAAAAATACTTTGGACCACTGAGCTGTTCCAGTGCTGCTTCTCTGTAGCCCAGGGTCAGGCGCTTCTGCCGCCGTTTCTGGTTCAAAAGTGGCTTGACCTGGGGAATGCGGCACCTGTAGCCCATTTCCTGCACCCACGCATGTGCATGGTGGCTCTGGAATCGGCCCTTCTCCACAATCCTCCTCAGGGTCCGGTCACCTCTTCTCGTTGTAATGCAGCGTTTTCTGCCACACTTTTTCCTTCCACACAGACTTCCCACTGAGGTGCCTTGATACAGCACTCTGGGAACAGCCCTATTCGTTCAGAAATTTCTTTTGTGGTCTTACCCTCTTGCTTGAGGGTGTCAATGATGGCCATCTGGACAGCAGTCAGGTCGGCAGTCTTACCCATGCTTGCGGTTTGAGTAATGAACCAGGCTGGGAGTTTTCAAAAGCCTCAGGAATCTTTTGCAGGTGTTTAGAGTTAATTCGTTGAGTCAGATGATTAGGTTAATAGCTCGTTTAGAGAACCTTTTCATGATATGCTAATTTTGTGAGATTTTTTGAGAAGAACCAGTAGATGAACTTCGTAATTCTACAATTAAATACTGCAGTCCATCTGTTTCTCTGCATACTTTGTTAGTCCCCTTTACTCTGTCCTCTAATAGTCAGGACCCCCACAGGACCACCACAGATCAGGTACTATTTGGGTGGTGGATCATTCTCAGCACTGCATTGACACTGATGTGATGGTGGTGTGTTAGTGTGGCTTGCTGGTATGAATGGATCAGACCCAGCAGTGCTGCTGGAGTTTTAACACCTCAACATCAGTGTCACTATGTGACTGAAATTTTTCCGCCAACCAAAAACGTCCTGCCACCAGCATCCTGTAGACAGAGGTGTGGACTTGAGTCTGAATTTGATGACTTCAGACTCGACACAAAATCAGGAAAGACTCGCTACTTGACTTTGACTGTACTGTAGATGACTTGGGATTGGACTTAGGCTTTAAGACTCACAAAGACTCGAGAGCCTCCACAAACCCATTTTTTTACATAAAGATTCGCTAATATAGCAGGTCACATTATTTCTGAATATTATTTTTACCTCTAAATGCAGGGTAACACTCTTCACTGCTGTGGATATTGCTGGTTCCTTTATTCCTTAGTGCTTGTATAAGGTTTTAGAGTTTGTATAATAAAAAACATTTTAAAGTCAACGTCATACTTAACCTTTCATATATTGCCTACAGTTGCTTTATGATCACTACAAATAAATGTGACATTTGTACAGTTAGATCTGAAATAGCAGTATCTGATTTCCCTCTATGACATATGAGACATGTTAATCTCCGACCCCACTGTCCAAACCACTAATCTGCTCTAACGAATATCAAGCATGCGACAGACTAACACACACACTCTATTAATTTTTTGCTACCTTTTTATATTGAATGATAAAATAATATTAAATCGAATATCTGAGCTGCTGGATCACTGTAATACTAGGAAGCTGAGCTAAAATCCTGGGGATTGGGGGATGTCTAGCCTTTCCTGGGAAAAAACTGAAAGTATATAATAATTGCAAACATAACTATATATGGTTAAATAATAAAATCAATATGCACTGAGAGGACTTGTGCTAATTATAGACAGGAAAACTTGTTTTAAGATTTGTAGAATTGCACCTCCCACGTCATATATGCCACACAGTGGTTTGGTCAACCCCCTGCTGAACACAGTCAGCTATGTGAGTGTCTGGAAGTGTGTAAGTTCTGGCTGAGGTACAGTAAGTTAAACGTTTGTATCAGAGGGATAAAATAAAGAGCTCTCTTATTAGACTAAGGGCATGAGCAATATAAAGATGGTTTCGGTGTGAATATGTAGTATTGGTCTAATCTCAGCATCTGTTTTTTTAGCTTTACAAAAACATATTTCGAGCTCTCAGTATAGTTGTAAAAACAACAATATACTTTAATGAATAACCTACCTAAATCAAGCCAAATATTCTTCAGAATATTTATTTATTGTAGTTGTATAAAACACTATAACCACTAAAACAACCCCACTGGGTATTTAGTGGCTTGAAGTTTAAGTCTTGGGACTTGAATTGAGACTTACTTGTTACTTGCAACTTAGTGACTTGTTCCCACCTCTGCCTGTAGGCAGCATCCTGTGTGCACTGGCGAAGGATTAGAGGATGACTAACACAAGCTCTGCAACAACAGATGAGCTACTGTCTCTGACTTTACGTCTACAAGGTGGGGCAATATGGTAGATGTGTCTACCGTATTTTCCGGGCTATAAAGCGCACCGGGTTATAAGGCGCGATATCAATGATCGGCTGCTAACGGATCTATTTTCATACATAAAGCGCACCGGGTTATAAGACGCATTAAATGAAACAAAACTCTTAAGTTCCGTCGGAAGCTCAGTTTGATCTTTACCTGGCGCAGGGCGTCTTCCTGCTTCCTCCACTTCCGTACCATTGATTAGTTAATGTTGAATTCTCTCGCAGCTGCTCTATGTCCATGTTGTACTGCGTGACTGATAGCGTTGAGTTTGAAATCCGCTTCGAAAATGAATGAATGAATGAATGAATGCACGTATCCTAATGCTGAAGCACATACCGTATTTACTCTGTGATGCTGCGCACTACGGTTGCCGTAAGCTTCGTAACCTACCAAGACTGTGCTAAAACCTTTTGACAGATTTATGAGCACCGTGTACCATCTACAATCGGTTCTAGGTCAGAAAGCACAACCAGAATTAATTCATACATTAGACGCACCGCATTTTAAGGCGTACTGTCGATTTTTGAGAAAATTAAAGGATTTTAAGTGCGCCTTATGGTCCGAAAATTACAGTAATAGAGTGCAGATAAGTGAACACAGTGTTTAAAAACTCCTGCTGGGGCGGCACCATGGCTCGGTGGGTACTTATAGCAAGAAGGTCCTGGATTTATTCCCAGAGTGTAGTGGCCTAGGTCTTTTCTGTGTGGATTGTGCATGGGTTTACTCCGGGTACTCCGGTTTTCTTCCACAGTCCAAAGACATCCGAGTTAGGTTAGATGTTTGTATAGGGTTTTAGAGTTATAAACATTTAAAACTAAGTAAAAGTCATACTTCACCTTTCAGATATTACCTACAGTCGCTTTATGATCACTACAAATAAACAAATAAATGTGACATTTGTACAGTCAGATCTGAAATAGCAATAGCTGATTTCCGTCTATGACAATATGAGGCATGTTAATCTCCGACCCCACCGTCCAGAACAATAATCTGCTCTAATGAATAACGAGATAAAAACAAAACCTGAGAAATCTAGTTCTGTTCCGAGTGAATGTGTATCAGTTTAGTGAAACTGATAAAATCGGAGTCCCTGAATGGTATTTTATCTTTAATTTACCTCCTGCTTCCTTCCTTTCACTAAGAAAGTTGGGTTTGCACAGGGATTCAGTATAAGAACAATTACTAAAAAAGTCGTTGCGAGACAGCAGAGGAGAATTAACTGTTTTATTTACACTCCTGTTCTTACAGCAACGAACATTTACAAGGAAGCACTCTGAGATAAGGACATGCCACACCATGCACAAACTCACAAGCATGTGATAGACTAACACACACGCACTCCATTTATGCTACCTTTTTGTAAATGCTTCTTTTTGTAGAAGCAACACGCACACAGAAAACACAATAGAGAGAGAGAGAGAGAGAAGTTAAAGGAAGAGCAAGCACGAAAGTCCTCCTGCCCTGTATTAAACTAAGTCATCAAAAGTTTTGAAGATGTCAGAACTAGAAGGTTTTCTCATAAGAAATAATGGATATAGAGCTCATGTTGCATCCTAGCCATGACCAGAAGCAAGGAACATTCAGTTAACATTTCTTCATATGAAGGTCAGGACACTGACTTAGCCATTTCAAAAAATGAACCAAATTCTCATTTCAACATTATTTGGTTTAATAGCTTGTGTGCTTAGGGTCATTGTCTTGCTGCATGACTCACCTTCTCTTGAGATTCAGTTTATGGACAGACATCCTGACAGCCTAGAGGACTGTGGTAGCCTAGTGGTTAAGGTACTGGACTATGAACCAGAAGGTCCAGGGTTCAAATCCCACCTCTGCCCAAGCTGCCACTGTTGGGTCCTTGAGCAAGGCCCATAACCCACAATTTTTGTCTCTCTTGTAAGATTGTATCAATTGAAAGTGACTCTGGATAAGGGCGTCTGCTAAATGATGTAAATGTAAATGTAAATTTGTTGGTAAAACTGATGTTCATTGTTCCATTCATACACATAATTCATTGTTTCTCTTAGATGGCAAGTCATGCTGGTCCAGATGCAGCAAAACAGGTAAAAACCATGATACTACCAGCACCATGTTTCACAGATGGTATACTTATGGTGGAATGCAGTGCTTTCCTTTCTACATACATAATGCTTTTAAACCAAAAAGATCTATTTTGGACTCACCCATCCAAAAAAAAGCTTTCCATTTTCTATTGTTCTTTAAATACAACTGTGTGTCATTGTCATCCTATTGATTGAAATCACCTGATTCTAATACAGTGCAATGTATGATTAAACAAAAATAACAAACAGGTTACCTAGAAGAACCGTGGTAATTACTCCATGATGCCTGGAAACTCTACGAGCTGTTTTCCTCCTTGCATAGAACAGTTGAAACCACATTGCACCCAACAGTTTAAAAGTCGTCTTGAAAAATATTGATCTGATTTAGATTTTATTCATCGCTAATCTTTATAATATTTTAATACTAAATTAAAACCCATTTCTTTATTTTTGAAGCCATATTTAGTTAAAGATTCATCGGAATCATTTGTGTGCAGTGTGTTTTTACACAAGTTGCTAATAAAACTAACCCATTTACAGCGAGACATTCAGTGAGGAGATCTCATGCTAAGAGAAAGTCACAGCACAGTGTTTTAACTTAGATAAAATCTCAGATCAAAGTTTCACTCTCAGTGGAAACAACTTTTTTCAGTCTTACATTCCAAGGTCTGAATCCTGCAGTGCCGCCTTATGTCTTGCGAGAACGCACAAATCCTTTGTAAATGATTTATTGGAAGATATTTTTGTCAAGCAACTTTCAAAGATGTAATTCATCAAGAAATACACATACTCAGATACATAAACTGAAATGGAATGGAAACAAAAATCACATCATCCAGTCCAAACCTGGCTCATCACTTTCTCTGTCAATTATGAATTTGTTTAATAAGATTGATCTACAATGTCTGGCATCATGCTTCAAAATGTACTACAACTATTTTATGAACACTCATACTGGTAAATGCAACAGTGCTCAAGTATGGCACAAATATATACAAGAAGCTGCTGATAATATGGGAGCTTGCATCTAATTTACAGAGAGAAGATGAAGACAATAAGTAATTAAGAGTTGATCAAATACCTTTGTTTCTCATAATTGATGAGTAACACTATCTTGCATGTTCCAGCACCACCTAGCATTGCAGTTACACCACATTTTTGCCAGACCCTAAGAACTTCATATGGTGTGTGCATATGAATGTTCATGACAGTCGGTGCAGTGCTTTCTGAGTTAAAGCAGTACATGTATGATTTATGCGTGGCTGGCTCCACCCAGGTTTTTGATTGGCACCAGGTCACAACACTGTTCAGTAATTCAAAGTTTTTTTTGATAATTACTATAGAGCAAGTTCTTAGGGTTCCTAATATCACATTAGTGTATGTGGGGTGAAAATCCAGTGACTGGTTCCCACTCAAATATTTATGTGATATTATGCAAATTATTGAGGCTATTTTGGAAGTCATGAGACGAGTAATAAGATAAAAAGAATTCTGTTTCTATGTCATACAGCGTAGGAGACATGAACCATGACATTTTATGATTCACTATAGCGCCACCATCTGAGAAATTGGGCTGAGCTCGAATGCCTGAGTTGTAGAAGGTAGTACTACCTATTGACCAAATGTCATGTCCCTATGATTTATGGTTTGATCTAAGTGCAGTCAAAGAGCTCTTGCAAACTGTTGGTCAATGGCGGCCATGTTTTTGGGGATATGATATCAGGAGCATAGAACGTGAAGGAGGACAGAACACAGAAACAATCTGACAAATTTCATGTTATTCGGATGATCTGCGTATGCGTAGTGTAATCTAGCATGTTATAGCCCCACCTAGCATTGCAGTTACACTGTATTTTTGCTACAGCCCAAGACCCTCGTGTGGTATGTGCCTTCAAAGTTTTGTGACAATCAGTGCAACGCTTTTGAGGTACAATGCTTACGGGGTAGGAGATATAGATAAGTTTCATATATTGCTATAGCGCCACCATCAAGCCAATCGTTGTCATTTTTGTTGCCTGGGTAGATGCACACAAACTACATCTATCCTACACATTTGGTGTCTGTAGTACATGCATGAAGTTAATTCTTCTTCTTCTTCTTTCGGTTTCTCCCTTTATCAGGGGTCACCACAGCGAGTTAAACGTTTCCACCTCACCCTGTCCTCCAAATCCTCTACTCTCACCCCAACTCCCTGCATATCTTCATTTACCACAACCAAATAACTCCTCTTTGGTCATCCTCTCCGTCTCTTGCCTGGCAGCTCCATCTCCAACATCCTCCTACCAATATATCCACTATCCCTCCTCTGCACATGTCCAAACCATCTCAGTCTTCCCTCTCGAATTTTGTCTCCCAATTTTCCAACCTGTGCTGTCCCTCTGATGATCTCATTCCTAATCCTGTCCACCCTAGACACTCCTAAAGAGAACCTCAAACATCTTAAGTTCTGCCACCTCCAGCTCTGCTTCCTGTCTCTTTGTCAGTGCCACTGTCTCTAACCCATACAACAAGGCTAATGGTTAATTGATTTTGCAAAACTGGCCCGATCTGAGTATGTATGACTTTCGATATAACATTGTGTGTCTGTCATTAAATAATAATAATAATAATAATAATAATAATAAATTACATTGATGTAGCGCTTTTCAAAGACCTAACTATGCTTACAATTAAAAGAATATGCAAGAACTAACACTAGACAGACAGTATAAGTGACAAATCAAATAACAGAACGCATGAATAACAACGAAAACAAATCATTAATGACATGAGAGTGACGAAAGGATCAGGATATGCCATAAGAATCAGGACAGTGGGAGGTTATAGGCAAGAGAACACAGGTGTGTTTTAAGGTTATTTTTGAATCTAGAGAGAAATTCTGACTGTTGAATGTGAGACGTTAGGGAGTTCCAGAGGCATGTAGCAAGTATGGAAAAAGATCTATCACCAAAGGTATGGAGGGTAGAAGAGGGAGTGGTGAGTGACCTAGTTGTGGAAGATCTTAGTGTGCAGATAGGCTTGTATGGTTGAAGAAGGTTGTACAGATAAGGAGCACGATTACTGAGTGAGTAGAAGGGTATTAAAGTGAATGCAGAATTTCACCGGAAGCCAGTGGAGGCTTTGCAGGACTGGGGCAGTTCGTCGTCTTCCTTCTCTCAAAGTCTGTCAACTGGGCAAAATGTCTTTGAGTGTGTCATAGAGGCATGTCTAGCACCAACAATCTCTCACCAAGAGGTACGCTACCATGTATATCATGTGATCCTTTTCCTCAATAAATAAATGACCAAGTATAATATTTTTGTCTCATTTGTTTAACTGGGTTCTCTGTATCTACTTTTAGGACTTGTGTGAAATTCAGATGATGTTTTAGGTCATATTTATGCAGAAATCTAGAAAATTTGAAAAGGTTCACAAAGTTTCAAGCACCACTGCACCACTATTTGCTTAGTTAAATCCAAGTCAAGTGGTAATCCAGTGATATGTACAGTATATATATATATATATATATATATATATATATATATATATATATATATATACACACACACTGAATCCCAAATTTAGCAAGCCTAGGGCGACAGTAGCAAGGAAAAACTCCCTGAGTGTTATAGGAAGAAACCTTGGGAGGACCAAGACTCAAAAAGGGACCCAACCTCCTTTGGGCGGCGTAGATGATAAATCTAAGAGCGAAACTAAAGTCATGGAGTCGTAGTTCGAATAAAATGTGAAGTATGCACATCGGCATTAAGTGGCCCGGGTATGGTGGGGCTGGAGCTGATGACGGAAGCAGCTTGAGTGGAGCTGCAGCTAATAAACATCATGTGTGGGGCTGGAACTGCTGGAACACAGCTCGGAGAGAAAACAGAAAATGTAATTAGTTATTGATTAAGAGCACAGTGTCTATTAACAATCACTGATGCCATGTGTAGCATGAGACCCCGGCAGCATTAGCTATAGCAGCATAGCTAGAAAGAGGAGAACTGAGACATTGGCAACCCCACGGGAGGCAGAAGACAGCAACCCAACGTCTCTGATCACCATAAGATTAGTTTTTCCCCATTCTTCAGTTTGTGGCATGCAGTCTTTTGCATTAGGCTATCAGTAGGAAACAATACAGTTCAGATACACAAACATTTCTTTTGCAGAAAGAACATAATTCAGTGTTACCAAAGTGACATAATTCAGTGTGATTTTCTATGCTGTTAAAGAAAGTAGCATAGTAAGTAACAGAGCATTTTCCAGGTACAAAAACAACTTCAGGACTTTGTGGGCGAATGGCTCAGTGAATGATTAAACAATCTAACACCCTGGTGCTAGGGATCAATTACATTATGTGCAAGTTGAACTAAACTGATTACCTGAAATTGAATCAGCTGTGTAAATGTAAAAGCTAGGTGAGGGAAAACCATAACAACAATACGGTACATTGCAGTAGTTTAAATCTAAAATCTTACATCATGGAAAAATTCAGTAAAGCAACAAGATACAAGGTGATTACTACTAATATTACTACTATTAAGGTATCTATCAAGCAGAAATGTCATGGCAGACAGGTGTTGTTCAAGCTCTTTTGCAAAAAGCTCAAACAAATAGAGAAAGAAGTCGACCAGGGAAACTTGAGTGCAGAAGGCTTGAAGTATCCCAGGCTTATTTCTCCTCAAAAATTTGATGTCCAGTGCTCCTTTCAGCTCAGAATTAGGGAAAAACATTAGGACCCTGGTACACTTATCTACAATCCAGAGAAGTGTTGTTAAAGTGGTAGTCATGGTGGAGTTGTGACTAAAAAGCCATGGCTCAGAGAAATAAAGCCAAGCTACTCACCTATGCACCATTCCTGGGGTGCAGTGTAATGGCAGCAGGTGCTTTAGACTGATAAGGGAATTTTTTGACTGAGCAGTTTGTTCTGCAAACACCTGGAGCATGCTATGGTTTTTCATGTATGTATTCAACAGTAAAGCACGGTGGAGGCTCCCTGCAGGTTTGGGGCTGTATTTCTGCAAATGGAGTTAGTGATTTGGTCTTAATCAATGGTCCCCTCACTGCTGAGAATTACAATCAGATTTTTATTAATCATGCAATTCCATTAGGGAGCCACACACACTGCTAACATGTTCATAATATGAAGCAAACTGGCATGAAATCACCATAGTCAAACAATCTCAGCAGAATGGATTGATGCTCAGGCTTCATTCAGCCAAAAATGGCAAGCACAAAAACACAATCCTAGTTCACACACTGAACAAAACATTGAGAGAAGATCCTGCAGCCTCACAAACACACAGAGTACGACTAATACCCCACACCTGACATAGTACCACACCCCTATTTAAGCCGGTAACCCTACCTGGCAATTAGGCGTGATACTATGCAGGCGTGACGAATTAACACACTCTCAAACACAAACATGAAGCTAGCCAAGAGGGCAAGACCGCAGGAATGAGTCCAGTCCTGGCATGCCTGACACAGCGACTTTCTTTCTCACTTTCATATGTTCCCACCTCTGCAACAAGAAGTTTTGTTGGTAACACAGTGCAAGGTAATGCATTACAGTAACTTCATCACTTCTTCCTGTAACAAATTAATGTATCACATTACAGTTACAATACTTGTAATCACATTATAGTTGCTAGTTAATTAAAAAAACAGGAACAAGAATGTTCTTTATTCTTAAAGGAATAGTGGCTGTTATTTTTGTTCATGGTAGTTGATACAAATTCAAATGGGTTTTAGGGGGACTCTTGGAAATAATGCAATGAGTAATGGAAATATGTTTAATAGGAAGTAATGAGTAAACTACTCTCCATTGCATTTTGAGGGAAGTAAATAAATTGTAATGGATTACTTTTTTTCTCAGAAGAGTGAAAGCTGTTGGCTGTAGTATAAAAAGGGTGACAATTGTCATACTAATACCCATATATTTGCTTGTATTTTTGTGTGTCCTCAAACTTTTGGTATTCTAACTTTGCAAATTTAAACCTATATTTTGTCATAATAAGCTCTTCCATTTTTATATATGCCCAGACAATCTGTACCAGCATATGTTTCTGTGAATATATGTATATGATGGTCTATTTCATTTTTATTTTCCCATAACTCAGTATCACTGCAGGCAATGAACATTTATACTACACCACGGCATCTTTAATGAACACACAGCTGTACTACACCTATTTCCACAGTTTCTCAGCGTGTGTGACTCCTACTCCATCTCAAATAAGATGGACAATCAAAGCTTGTATAATGAAAGTCAGATACAATATGCTGCCATGTGAAGTCACTTGAAAAGACCTCAGAATCTGGATAAAGGATTGTTTTATCACCTCTGTGTTGGGAAAGAACTATAATTGAGGTTTACGTAATTTTTAATGCATTATAGACTATATAATCCTCTTATCCAGTGAAGGAAAGTGGAACAGATCTGTGTGTGAGGATGATTGAATGAGATCTGCAGAATTTTGATACGGACCATGCTGTCTCTCTGATTTGCATGATTCCCAAGCACTGCTATATGGAATTTGTGAAAATTAATAACTTATGGAATTACGGGTCCATTCAGTGACTTCTTATCATTTGTTTTTTCATGCCAGCCCCTAATTGGGTTTTAGATGTATATGGTGCTCTTGGTATGGTGTTCTTGATCTATTGTGCTTCCATGTCAAGATTTATATTAAAATTAATGAAAAGCATTTGTGCTTTAAATGTAAACGTGGTTACAGTCGTCTCTCTGTGTTTGCGCATCTGATGATTCAGATACCCTGCTGTAGCCTTCCATGATTTAACAGATCCTCAGTCTCTTGCCAACACTCGTAGTTTGCCAAAACACTGTTTGCTTCACATCTCATTCATCCACATGCGCAGCCTTTTTTTGTCATTGTTCCCTAAACAATACAGCTATTTATAATCAAATTATCTAATAAGTAAGTAATCTAGAGGTGATTTAAAATATCCAGGAGCATGTTAATAGGTTAGCTCCAAATATTGTGCCATTTTAAGGGACTTGAGCATGGATTTCATTATGCTCCCAGAGTCCTGGAATCAGTCCTGATATGGAGGGCCGCCTGTATGAGGCAGTTGACTGGAGGAGACGCTAGGCACAGTAAACCCACTTTTTCTGACTAGACTACACCACTGGTAATCCAGCACATCAAAGGCACCCCGAAATGAACACAAAAAAGTGTTCTTCTAACACATTATATAGTATGCAGTTTGGAATTTGGGATGCAGCCTTTGTTAAAGACAGACCGGTTGACAAGATATTTGCTAGCACAGTAGCTTGCATTGGTTACATGTATACACAGATAGTGTTTCACCATTGCACTTGTAGTTTTCATTAAATTCACATTAAGCTTGACTTCATAAATGCAAAATGTGTACCATATATACCATATTTATAACACTGATAACATTAGCATGGAACCTTAAGACTGGCATGTAGCTCACATGTTTGTGCGCAATTCATTGGAATACCTGATTGCATCAACATTATAAAACATAAAAAATGATATAATTTTAATATTAAATGTTATAGAATGTCACTTTTAAAGGGGAAAAATGTGACTTTAGTACTTTGGTAACAATTTTGTTCCAAATACTAAACAGAATCAGCCATGTTAGCATAGTTCTCAATTTACAATCATGTTTTTGATTTCAGGAATGTAATAACAAGCTAGAATATTCTAGAATTTTACTGAAGTTGCAATCCTCCGAATCTCAGTCACACTTGTTTCCTTAGTTTGCTGTGACTCTAATCATACAATCTCCACATTCTCTGAAGAGATCTCTAAATTGACTGTTTGACAGCTAAATATTTTACTTTGTAAGTTTTACAATGTAATGTCTGCCAATAAATGTCGGGTAAAAAAAGTATGTCTTTGTTCCTGTGTCTGAATGACGTGCAAACAATACTCTCGACATAAATGTAACTCAAGCCATGTGTCATGTTTTTCATCTGAGCGCGACTAAAAGTAGATGCAAATGCAGGGATTTTGACATGGAGGGACACTCAAGCTTCAGCCCACTTTTATATTCAATAATGTGCTCTCTCACCATTGTATGTGTTTGTTGATTACACAAGTCACTGATATTAGTGCTTGTGATTACATATGCAAGAAATATGTTCCCTGGAGAACACAGATTGCATGTGTAAGCATACTTGGATTCCTGTCCATTTCCAGGCTTATTAGGGCTTTCTGTTGTAGTGCTGGGAGATTATCTTCCAAATGGTCTCTCCCCCTCAGTCAGTCATTCTGTATATGATGCCTGACCCAGCAGGAAAAGTACTGCCAGGACTTGTGATGGTGGGTAGCATCTTCGGACACTGCACTACCCGAGCACTCTGCAGGTAGGTCATGGTGGACAAATCTCTGTGATGGTCCAGTAGTCCATAAAAGACCTGTTTATATTTATATTCAGAAACCTGTTTTGTTGTTAGTGGTTGACTTGCGTAGAAATGCGTCTTAGATGTAGTTGCTGCTTTGGATGAGAAAGAGGAGCTGTCCTAGGGCTCAACACATACCATAGAATTTACCCTGTTCTGTAAGAAAAGGACACCTGCAGCAGAGCAGAGATGTGTAGATAATCATATGGACCATGAAATTTCCATCCGCCTCTGAATTGGTGTACCTTAGATTGACAATAGGGGACTTTCATAGTTGCACATTCAAAATGGCAGCTCCATGAGGGCTTCTGAACAGATGACATGCCTTGAATTATTCTGCCAGCTTTGCTGTGTGACTTTCTCCTTCAAACATGACTTTTATTCACACTATCTCACAATCTCTATCTCCCTTAAACTATCATCTTTCTCCTTCCATTTTCTTTGTCTGTTCTAGAATTCCAGCTAACCAACAATAATGGGAGAAAATTCTTTATAATGTATCCCAGAGCAGCTTTGGAGTCCTAAAAGAACAGCTTTTAGGACTTTGTGCTACCCTTTGAATTAAAAGCAAAAATCAGAATAATTACTGCTCAATTATCAGAGTTCTGGATTACACGCATCAGAGTAAAACAACTAATGGGCCAATACTGTATGCATAGGAACTGCATAAATCTGCAGTATTTTAATCCACAGTTAACGATGGCTGCAGGCCATGTTTCATTTCCTGCGTGACTGCATTCTTAAACCACATAGAAGAGACCTTGACTGGACTATGAGCTCCTGTGACAGCACAAAGGACATTGTCTTATTATTATGTTAGCTTCAGTTGTGCAACAAAGCACACATGACAACAAGTCAATGTGTGTCAACACTGGCACTGCATGATATTTAAAGATTGTGACCTTGTTGCTAAATTTGGCCCTGTAGTGAATAGTCGTGTCTTCTGAGTGCTATTCTGTAATAATAAGTAATGCTATTCATAGGACACCAAGTTTGCTCCTAGTTAGACAAGTGAATACTGGTGCAGCAGATATGTAGCTGCATAAAAAGTCTTTGTGGGCCTTTTAAATAATTTTAAATAAAAATTCTGACATTTGATGTCATACAATACCAATTTCTAAATAACATTTTTACATTTACAGCATTTAGCAGACGCCCTTATCCAGAGCGACTTACAATTGATACATTCTTACAGTCCAAGCAAATGTGGGTTAAGGGCCTTGCTCAAGGACTTGGCAGAGGTGGGATTTGAACCCTGGACCTTCTGGTCCATAGTCCAGTACCTTACCCGCTAGGCTACCACAGTCCCCACCTGGAGAAACTCAAACTCAGAAGGGTCCCAACAGTGGCAGCTTAGCAGAGGTGGGATTTGAACCCTGGTCCTTCTGGTCCAGAGCCCAGCACCTTAACCGCTAGGCTACCACAGACCAATTTTTGAGGTAGTTTGACAGGTCCTTAAAGAATGACACCTTCCTCGTGTGATTAGCTGAGAGAAATCTTTTGTAGTTACTAAAATGAATGACGCATCTCTTCTGTGCTGGTAAAACTGTGGACATTCTGCATCTCACATTCATTTCAGATTGCTTTCCAGCCATCACACTGTAGAACTCAGATACTTCTGTTATCGATCAATCCTCTTGAATGAGGTCCTGCTTGAGTAGCTCATAATCTGATGGAATTACAATCTCTGAACTGGAATACACTGGTCTGAACTTTGTACTTTCTTGTTGGTTTCATGAAGGCAGTTGTACATCAAAGTTTACTCAAATTCTTGCAGTATTACCATGGAATCATCTTCCTGGTAAGATGATCTAGGTTTAAATAGACTAAACAGTTCTTGTTCGGCTCACATTTGCTTTAGATCACAGTCTGTAAGAGCCCCCCTCCTCTTTGAAAAGTCCCTGAGTGGAATTAAGTTTTGTTTACTAAGGAAACAATCAGTCGGGTCACAAAGTTCAGGTGGACTTATTTTCAGAAGCTGCCTCAAATTATTTCCAAATGCTCACTGTTGCCAATAGGCTTCTGCCACTGTTGCCCTTCTCTTTGATATTTTGGTCGCCTGTCTGTTTGGATTTTGGGATTAATGGGTCTGACTTTAAGCTTTCCAGTTTGACTAAGCAATCAATATCAGAAACATACCCAGAGGAGGACCAGATGGCCTATGCAGATAAAACCTAGCTGCACACTATTTCATAATATTAGGTTTATATGCCAGCATTAAAACATTTAACTAAATTCTGTAGTGGGCACACATCAGGCATTCAGTTTTGGTACTTCACAGATCCAGTGAGCTGCAGTTTGGCATGATCTCCTTTGGATACTAATGCTTCCTCACACCTTTCAAACACTTGCCATTAGGTGAATTGCCTGCTCTAAATTTCCCCTAGAACTGAGTGAGTGTGAATAAGTTTGGGGTGTATTTCTAATCCACACTCAATATTTGTGGACTCACATTGGCCCTCACTATGATAAAACTCTAAAAGGTTGAATTCATGTCAATACTATTTCAGCATATTAAACTTCTCCATTATACTTTCCAGTCACTATTTCAACCCTTTAAATTTATTTTATTGAATAAAAATATATTTACAAAAATATTGTTCCTGGGATTGGTTACTAAAAATATAACAGAAAGGCAAAGTTAATAGCTGAACAGTACAGGCTGCCAAAGCAGGCATGCAATCTCATGGAAATAAAATACTGAGAATTTTTTGTTCAGACCTTAATTTTCTTTGAGGCTTTGAGGTTCCCATGTTTGCCTCAGGACTGAAGGCTCAGTAAAAACCATTACTTTAATCCATATAACAACAGTACCATGCTGAATTCTACAAGCACTATGCTATAGTTCTCATGGTAAAATTATCCAAACAAGTAACATTGTGATTTTCATTCATCACAATTCTTCATATGTTATTCATCATGACTCCATGATCTTTCCATCCTGATCAATAAAAGGCTTCTTTTTGGTGGCAAATCTGTCAGTCTGTCAATATTATTAAGCGGAATTGATAGAATAGATGGTGCTGGGGCTTCTCTCCAAGTTTGTTCCATGTAATGGACTGAAACAACAAACCATGCCAGTGAGTGATGCTATTCTTTTCTGTGTTCTCCCTCTTTCTTCCTCCATATCTGTCAGTCATTCTAGATATGCTGTCTTTAGGTGTTGCAGGCAAACAGCAAACCTCTAATTTGTTTTGACAGTGACAGTGTTCACTGTATACTTCAATGGAACAGTAGCAGACTTTGATTTGGGTGTTTCTGAGTCGAAGTTCTGCCTAAGTGAATCGGAACGATGCCATAGTTGAACACATTATAGATGTTTTTGCTAATGATTTATGATATTTATTGTTCTCACTGGCAACTTGATCATCACAAACTGCATGCTTATACTTTACTGCAATTCAAATTCTCCTGGCTTGAACGCTTTGGTGTATTCTTGACAGTTTAACAATTTTATCTAGTGCCTCACAGTGACGTGTTTGCCCTGTGTACCCAACAAATTCAGCGAGAGTGACAGACACCACATGTAGGTGAGAAAGACTAAGAAAGTTTGGTATGAGCTAAAGTGGTAAGCAAATGCAGGTGGAGTTCTACTTTCGCCATTGCTTCCACCTTCTACTGTAGACAGGGAAGGTGATTAAAGATTACGCGTGTGTGTGTGTGTGTGTGTGTGTGTACTATGTATATATTACATTGTGGGAATCAAATGTCCTCACAATGATAGAAAGCCGTCACATTTTTTACATTGTGGGGACATCTTGCCGGTCCTTACAAGGATTAGGGTTAGGTGTATGTGTAGCATTAATTACTACAATAATTAATTATAAAAGCAACTGTAATCATTAAATTAATGGAAAGTACCCACAAGGATAGAGAGACGTGTGTTTGTGTGTGCTCTATTGAAAGTGTACAGGCTACAGTATACATGCGTTTGCTTACTTGTGTGTGTACTTCTGTGGGAAGGAAAAAGTCCATTGTTCTGAGATGTTCTAATGCATGTTTACTGTGCAGTGTGTTTCATTTCATGGTTATAAGATCAAAGGCAGTTCAGAATAGTATTGTGGTTGAAACTCCAAACCCAAAGACTACACTTGCCTGTTGTGGATCAAGGAGTGCTCACACTGAGAGCAAAATACTCTTGTATAACTCTTGATGTCATGCAAACAGGTGTACAGTTAATTATGGCAAAATTATTTACTGTATACACATTTTCACAATGCACATGTATGCACCCATATCCATCCACATGCAAGCTTTGAACCACTGAATCCACTCACGTATGCGCATGTTACTTTTTTTGTAGTGCTTGTTTGTGGCTTAAGAATACTTGAGTATAAATTATATAAATAAATAATAACGGCAAACAGATTAAGAACACATTAAAAAAAGATAAGTATGCCACATTGCTCAGTGTTAATGACACTGAAGGTCTAGCAGGTCTCCCTATACTGTATATAATTTGACATCCCAATATTCATGAATAAATGAATAAATCAATTTCTGCAGCTCATGTGGCTCAGTAAGAGCCAACTGCTGGAAACCCTAGTTCCTGAGGTCTTGAAATCCCAGGTGGGCCAATGCGAAGGTTGAGCAGTGTGTTTAAGGAACCCTGCACCCAGTGAATTCCAAGTTAGTATCCAGACAATCCCCCATGACTACAAATCCCCCGTTCTACAATTGGTAAATGCAGTGATGGACAGAATTCATTACATTACATTTCATAAGTAGTTTTTCGTGTTGTTACTTGACTAAAGTATTTTCATTTTGGGTGACTTTTTACTTTAACTCCACTACATTTCAAAGTCATACTTTTTACTCCACTATGTTATATGAAATCTGTCATTCCTTTTGGCTTATATGTGCATGAAAACATAACATATAAAAAAGAATGAAGCAAGAAGCAAGCACACCAATCACGGTAAAGGGTCCATTTTGTTTTGAACCTTTTTACTAGTTAATGACATTATATTAAAAGATTGGTGTACCAAGAGTGAGACTAGTCTTTTCACCTAAAAATGAATTGATTAAGCTTGAGTCTTATTACAAAAATTATAACAGGATATTAGAGCCATATTAAATCAAGCTACTGTTACTTTCGATACTTAAATACATTTGAAATCAAATACTTTTTGTACTTGTACTCAAGTGGAGGCCTAAATATTTCACCTTGGCTTTAACTCATCTATTTTGTCCACCAATGGTAAAATGGTATATGCAAGCCAAATGAATTGAGATGATTCACTATATTTCCCACTGAATGGAGCAGATGCTTTTTAACACATCACACTATTCCATTTCATTAAACTTTGAAAATTGTGGAATAACAAAACTCTAGAGTAACAAAAATGAATAAACATTACATAAAAATATACATTGTATTTTTCAGCAATTGGGAATATATATA